>LQNS02276622.1:14180371-14197433 GCA_001587735.2 Parhyale hawaiensis
AAATTCTAGGATAAAAACAGATTACATATTCTCAACTCAGAAAATGAGACCAAAGTTAATTATAGCAACTATAGTTTTCACTGGCCGTGTTACACTGTTTTTCACTGATAATTCTTCAACTAATTGTCGGATCACTACGGTATTTCTACACAAAACCTTTTACACCCCAACCAAATTTATGGCCCACATAGCATTTGCTTCATGTGTTGACGGAGGAGTTAAGCCAATATTACGCTAAAGCCAGAAATCGCATCTACACATTCAGACGACGCGCCACTGTTGCCAGATCGTCGAGGCAGTAATATCTGTAGACCGGAGCCGAAATATCTGTAATTTGCCCGAAATATCTGTAGATTTAAATACTTTCACTAGCGTGTTGACACTAACGTGTATTGTCTGCCATTTGTCTATGAATTATATTACAGACCGTTTAGAATTCTGTTAGTGATACAGCCTATGACAAATTATACCCATCGATCGATTATAGCTTGTAAAAAATACCAATACGGTACCAGATGTATATGTAGATCTCCATATTTTTCTGGTGATCTACAGATGTCCAATTTTTTTTTCAACAATTCCCAAAATGTGCAGATATTGAGTAAATTGTTCAAATGCATGGAATTTCAAAAGATTCCTTTAAACATTTTCCCGTGGATTAAGACATTCATAATTATTAAATAAATGCGATCTATGAACCTTTGTCATTATGGCTATACTTCTTTGTGAAGTCCATTAGTTTCTCGCCGAAAATTCCTCGCAGGCATATTTCCAACAAATTACCAATGAGTCCCAGTGTTGCCAATTTAGCTGACTGTATCCCTTCCTAGCCGAAAGCGTGTATAATCTAACTGATAGCAGAAATTCAGCCGATTATGTACGTGCTCCTTGCCAATATTTTATAGCAGTTTTGGTGCTATTATAGCAGTGGATCAGGGGCAACTGCACCCAACACCTTCTGATAAAGCCGCATATAAAGAAAGGTTATACTCCAATATCAAAATATTTTGCCAGAAAAATCAACAAATGAGCAATTTTTAAATGGGATGGCTTCCTTAATAGACTATTATATACAGAGTTTCGCCACTGTCCTGAGTGTTTGTCGGATGAGGCTACCGTAGATTGGTATTTTTTACAAGCTATGGTCGATCGATGGGTATAGTTTGTCATAGGCCGTATCAGTAACAGAGTTCGAAACGGTCTGTAATATAATTTATAGACAAATGACCGACAAGACACGTTAGTGAAAGTATTTAGATCTACAGATATTTCGAGCAAATTACAGATATTTCGGCTCCGGTCTACAGATATTACTGCCTCGACGATCTGGCAACACTGGTGCGTCGTCTGAATGTGTAGATGCGATTTCCTGGCTTCAGAGTAATATAGGCTTAATATACACGAGTAAATTCCTCCGTAAACACATAGGTATAGCAATATGCTATGTGGGCCATAAATTAGGTAGGGGTGTAAAAGGCTTTGTGTTGAAATACAATAGTGATCTGAAAATTCGTTTAAGAACTATTTGCAAAAAAATGGAGTAACATGGCCAGTGAAAACCATAGTAGTACTGAACTCAAGTTCCTGAAAGGTGCACTGATAACACTGGCTTAATATGAACATAGGGAAGCATCACAAAGGAATAAAATGGCCTGGAGCACTGAATATTCTTTCACAATGTTAATGTTACAGCAAGTTTCAATTTTTCCATTGAAATTGATCCAGGTAAACATGATTACCATAGGTATATCCTGCAGAGCAGACGTACAGTCAGGTAAATATAAAGTAATAAATAGAAGTCGACTAATATAAAATTTTAACGTTTCGGGATGAAAAATCCCATCTTCAGAAAAAAAGAAAAACCTAAGCTGCAATATATAAATAAAAAATTTCTTTATTGCTAGTCGAGAAGGGGAGCGTGGATGTTGTCGGGGGAAAGTCTAAAACGCAAATGAACGGACCTGCGTCCTAGCTCCTATACAGTCGGCAGAATTCAGGCTAAGTATGCGCAGTATGGAGCGGTACAGCCGAGGTCATAATGTTGAGGTTAGGTTTGGTTCTATGTATGTGGAGGGACTCTAATGTTGTGAGCTCGATGGGATTGAAAGAGTCTATGATGGGAAAATTATTCCTGCTGATGGGGTGGTTGTTTTGCTGAGCATGTAGCTGAGGGGCTGAATGTGAGGGTTTCGCAAGTGGTAAAACGGTACGACTGGATACACCTAAATGTTGGTCAATACGGGCTTGGAAGTGTTCTCCAGTGCTACCCACTTATGAAGCGCTGCAGGCCTGGTATCGGTAGAAGTAGATAACACTGGACAAAAGTGTTGTGGGGGGCTTGTCCTTAAATTTGAAATAGGACCATATGGCGGTGAATGTGTTTCTGTTTGAAAATTTGCAGTTGATATGTGGGTAGGCTTCAGAGAGGAACGTTTTCAGTGTTTACTGTGCTAACAGGTGTTTTGTTGTAGTACGGAGGTGAGTGAAAGAAGTCCAATTTACTGACCCCGGGTTTGCTCAGTAAATTGGACTTCTTTCACTCACTTCCGTAGTACAACAAAGCATCTGTTAGCACAGTAAATACTTTGAACACGTTCCTCTCTTAAGCCTACCCACGTATCAATTTCAAATTTTAATACAAAAACACATTCACCATAGGGTCCTACTTCAAATTTAAAGACAAATCCCCTACACCACTTTCGCATAGTGTTATCTACCTTTACCGATGCCAGGCCTGCAGCGCCTCATACGTGAGTAGCACTGGACAACACTTCCAAGCCCGTATTGAACAACATTTAGGTGCATCCAGTCGTACCGGTTTACCACTTGTGAAACCCTAACTTTCAGCCCCTCGCCTACATGCTGAGCAAAACAACCATCCCATCAGCAGGAATGATTTTTCAATCATAGACTCTTCCAATCCCATCGAGCTCACAGCATTTGAGTCCCTCCAAATACAAAGAACCAAACCTAGCCTCAACATTACCTCGGCTGTACTGCTCCATACTGTCCATACTTAGCCTGAATTCTGCCGACTGTACAGGAGCTACCTACCTTCCAGCCCCTGCACGCAGCTCCGTTCATTTGCATTTTAGATTTTCCCCCGACAACATCCACGCTCCCCTTATTGATTAGCAATAAAGGAATTTTTATTTATAGATTGTAGCTTAGGTTTTTTCTCCTCTTTTCTTAAGTTGGGATTTCTCATCTCAAAAAGTTAAAATTTTATAATAGTCTTCTATTTATTACTCTATATTTGCCTTAGTACAGTCAGGTAGTTATATCTCGTTTCTAAAGAAATGACTTGGAAGGCAAGGTGTGCATAGGTACTTCAGCTTTTACACAATACTAACTTAGGCCACATTATGGTGTAAAAGGAGAAAAAGCTTTGGAGGCAAGGGGGCGCTATTCCCTCTAGGCTATTCAATGTACATACCAGAATCACACAAGTACACTAAAAAGACATCATGGCCAAGGGCCATTTCTTGGTCAAAACATGAAATAAAAGTTTGCATCTTTGGATAATCAAATTCAATGATTTTTTCAGGATTTGACATGATTTCACAAATTTTGTCTGAAATTCCATGATTTAAAGCACCCTTTTCATTTTCCCTGATTTTTCCAGTTATGGCTGGGAACCCTGCAAGAGCTGTCCCGAGATGTACTCCAGGGATACGTGTCTCTGTGAGTTTGAGAGTTGAACGGATACTAAATGTTACCCTAGACTTCTAGGCTAATTGGTTAGAGCGACACCCTAGTCGTTACTGTAAAAGAAAGTCGGGTTTTCATCTGCTCTCTGACCCTAGCTTATGCTAGCTGTGGGTTCTGATAGGAGGCGATTCCTCCTGGGCCGTCCACCGGACGGGTATTCGGATATATTGGCCTCCTGCCCCCTTGGGCGTCGGCGGAGTACTTTGAATGTATTCCGGTGTTTGGCTATACGCCGCCCGTCGTGCATGGCGGTCGACGGAGACGTTGTTGGAGAACTCTTGGCTGTATCTGCCCCTAAATAAGGGTAGAAGGAGGGAACAACCGATATACCTGCTAGACCGGTCTGAGGACCCATGTACGACTTGGATGAACAGGGCTAGGCATCAGTTTCAAACGTATTGTTTGAACGATTGCGCCATTTGCTAGCAAGGTTTTCTAGAAAGTGGCAAGGGAAGGCCCTGTTCTTCCCTGGTCGATAATCGACTATGTCACCCTGCCGTCCACGGTGAAACCCGGCTTCTGGACGTTGGCGATACGGGCGAGGTGGAAGACTGCGCCGCGGCTCTGGCAGTCTTCTCATTAGGCTGAACTGCCTTACTACTCGGCAGTAGATGCTGTCGCAGTTCCTACTCTTGCTGTTAATCAGTCGTGTAGCCAAGAAAGTTAGCCCTACTGTTCGGAATATTCCTGTCGTTCCTGGAGCAGGACCGTGTAGTTACGGGCAATGTGTCAGAGCCGAGGTTCTGATTGTTATGGAGAATTCCCTTTTTCCACGGGAAAGGAAATCGAACCTGGGTAAAGCATGGCCGTTTTCATATCAAAACCCGTTCTTGAAGGATGGTTGCGTCATTTTACTGACCCTTCTTATACAGAACAAGGGGCGAAACCTGCTGTTACCAGGAGAAGTGTCTCTTGTCTGGACGAATACTCTGCAGGAGATACAGCGGATTGTGCGCGGAGCGCCTCCAGTCTGCCCATGAGAAGGGAGGTTTCCATAGCGTGCTCTGATGCAGTTAATATGGGCCCGTCTCGAGGAGCGTAGGCCTCCGAACGACAGAGGCAATTCCCCCTGGATTCGGTCAAACTGGCCTCTCAGCCCGCCTTAAGGCTGGGATTCAAGGAAGTAGAACAACTGCTGAAGCTGTTCTTGATCGACCCCCAGAACGTCGAGGATTCTTGTCGTCGAGCCCCGACTCCCGGCGCTTACGCCCCTGTTAGGAAAGGTTCTGTGACGGTATCAAACTCTATACTGATAGCAGTGGGCGGCTCCTTGCTCTCTGAGAACAAGGAGGCTGTGCAGCTAGCACTAACCCGATCTGTGATACGTACGGTCTCATACGAAAAGATGTTAGTTCGATGGCGGGTCCTGCCTTGACGGAACCGTCCGGTGGGTCGAGATTCATTGTCGATCAGTCGTATAACCGATTACAGGCGGGCAGATGGGATGTCCCGCATCTGGGATCCCTGTGCTTCGGGCCAGCAAGCGGACTGGCTAGTCCACTGTAGCCCTCGGCTGCCGGGCTTGCCAGCTTGCGCTTGTCACGGCGCCGAATATTCTCGTAACAGGTCGGTCATTAGACTACGGATCAAGGTGTGAGGAACGGTGCAACCCGCTGTAAGTACGCCCAAAGTGCCGCCGGAGCGACGTAATCTGGGCTCCAATCTGCCCCCAGTCTTTCTGCGGAGGGCTCGAAATTACGGCTAGATGGCCGACTCTGAGCCGCAGTGATAGGCGACAGCCCGATTAGGTCAACGGCCCGAAAACTTGCATACGTCTGATAGCTCTATCAGCTCGCAGAGATCGTCGAGGAGGAAAAAATTTCCTCTTTTGAAAAGGAATTAATCGACAGACCGTCTCAATTTCTGGGCTACTGCGGGTACGTAGACCCGGGCGATGAGGGTGTTATGTTGTCGAAGTGACCTGGGTTCCCGGCTGGTCTCTCCTCCTGGAGGGGTAGGGCCTTGCTGAAGGACTGTAGAAAGTCCGGGGAAAGAACTGCCATAACCCTAAGTTACCGCCGGTTCCCCTCGGGCATGTAGTACTTCAACTAGCCAGTATGAGAAGCAGCCGCGCCTCCGGCAGCCAAGCGTCCTCTTTTGCCCCCAACAATGGAGGTATCTGGCCGTGCGCGGGAGAACTTTCACTATCAGCGCGGTTAGTGGCGGCGGGACACAGTATCTTGGAGGCCCCCTCTGGAGAGGGCCCGTGCCAGGTCCGGGACGTCCTTTCCTAGGAGTCGTAGCTGCCCACTAAGGCGCGATCACAGTAGATCCCCTATTGACAACGGGCTCGGCGGCCCTTTTGTGCAGACCGAGACCGAAGTTTGCCTCGGGACTACGTCGCCTTAGGGAAGACTAGCGCTTGATCATTCGATCCATTAGCGCAAGGACAGAGCGCACCCGGATTCTCCGCTAGGGAGGCCCGGGGTTACTTTCCGGAATCTAGTTGAGAGGGTTCTAAGGACCCTGTCGCACGGCGTGGCTATCCTGAATCTGAGAACTTCCCCTAAGTAGTGGAAACGCAACTAGGAAGGGCTTGGTAGGCCATTAGAGACAACGTCAAAGTCACCTCCCGTGTAGGGGACTGTAGCCCGATAGTTTCGTAGTCGAGGCCTAGACTTGGTAGGCCACCATTAAGTTCAGGCTCATAGGCGCCGGGGAACGAGGAACCTGGCGGTCGAAGCCGCTGGTCCTCTGAACCTGGATGCTACCGGGAGCACTGGTTACCTACGGACAAAGGCAACGGTGAGTCAATTCCTTAAGGAGGAAGCGTCAACTCCACTCTGGCTCTTGCCGGTTCATCACTCTTTCCCCCCGAACCGGGAGGACTTTATTAAAAGGGCAAATGGACCTCCATACGCGAGGTCCCTCGCTAGGTTCAGGTCATAGCCACGGAGGCCCCTGGAACCTCTCAGGCTCGAGCCGCGGTTTTCCTGCACCTAGCAACTTTCAAAAACACTGGGCTACATCCGGAACAGGACACCGGAAAGCCCCCCTCTAAGAAGAGGGCCGTAGCTAGGTTCGGGAATGAAGGAGCGGTAAGCCAAGTTAACCTGCTCCACCGAACCAGGAAGCTTCATTTCTAGTGCAGCAGGATCCCCTTCCTATTGGTTCATTCGGTAGGTTTCGGATCGAACCTGCTATGGCCCCCTAGCAGTATCCACAGTTCTGGGCTACATCCGAACTATGTCAACGGAGGGGCCTCCTTCTAATCGGGGGCTGTAGCCAGGTTCAGGATGAGAGCAGTACTCGGGTTACTACTTGGTCGACCGAATCAGGAAGCAAAAGTTTTTAGTGCGCTGAGGTCCCCCTTCGGGGGTCTCCAGTTAGGATCAGGATCGTAGCAACGGGGGCCACAGAATCCCTGCAGGACTAAGCCGCGGTTCCTCTGACCTAAGAACTTCCAAGCACACTGAGCTACATCCGAATGTCTACGAAGGGGCCCCCTCTGTGGAGGAGGCCATAGCCGGTTCGGGAGAATAGGGGCAGCAACAGGGTACAGCAGGCTCGACCGAACCCGGAAGCAATAGTTTAAAGTGCACCAGGACCTTCACTAGGAGGTCCCATACTATGTTCAGTATCGTAGCGGCGGGGGCCCCGGGATGCACTATCGTCTCTCACGATGATTTTGCGTTCACGTAAGCTTTCCTGCGCGCGCTACCACTAAAATAAACACTACATAGGCAAACCTAACCTAGCCTAACCTACACTTACCTAACCCAACCTAACCTACACTTACCTAACCCAACCTAACCTACCCTTACCTAACCCAACCTAACCTACCCTTACCTAACCCAACCTAACCTACACTTACCTAACCCAATCCAACCTTTCTAACCGTACCTAACGTTACCCAACATTACCTACCCTAACCCAACTTAATCAGCGATACAGCGAGCAGCGCGGCGCACCAACTTGAACGCCGCTCACGCGCACCCGATCTGCGTACACAAACACGCACACAAATCATCGTGAGAGACGATAGCGCCCCCAGGACCCCCGCAAGCTCCCCTGAACCTAGAAGCTTCCATTTGCACTGGGCTGGATCCAAACAATGTTAATGGAAGGGCCCCCGTCTGGGTCAGGGCCGTAGCCAGGAACCATTGACGTCGTATCTTGAAGCTTGTAGTCCTCTTCGAAGCTCGTGGTCTTCTGCGATGAACATCTCAGCGCCACCCCAAGATATTCAAGTAGAACTGAAGCTCACCACTGCTGACCTCAAATTAAGACAAAAATTTTTCCAAGGTAGGAGTTGTGAGGATTTTTCAAATTCAGATTCCAATCTGGAGTATTCAAGAACCTCACGCTGGACTCCTGCCTGCTGCTGACCGCTTACAAAGCGTGCCAGAGAACACAACTAAGTCCACCTGGAGGAGGGAATTCCATAAAAGAATGCTGAATTCAAAAACGTATCAAAACGTCCAAGAAGGTTCGGTAATTTTAGAAAAATGCCTCAAAATATGACAGTTCCATTTATTTTTCAAACTCAGGTTGCAATGTGAAGAAGTATTCAATATCCCCACGCTACACTTCTGCCTTTTCTAATAAACACTAAAGCATACCAGAAGACCAGGCTAAGCCCACCTGTTGGGAGGGGATTTCAAAAGAGTACCAAATTCAAAAACTTCCAAAAGTGGAACTAAATATGGAAATTTAGCCATAAATATTTACGGTTTTATTGATTTTTCAAGGTCAGGTTCCAATTTGGAATGTTTAATAACCAAACGCTAGACTACTGCCTGTTTCTGATAAACTCCAAAGGGTACCAGAAAACAAGAGTAACTCCACCTGGTGAAATGAATTTCGAAAGAGAACACTGAATTCAAAAACTTCTAAAAACATCCAAGGGTTTCAATGAAGTTAAGAATTTAATAAAAAATGAATTGAAGTTTAAGTGCGGCGTAGAAGCATTTCCAGTTATAGCCTAAGTCCAATTCAGGATGTAGGCTAAGTGTCATCAGTGCCTGGTAGTGCTGGGACTAAGTCCAAACGAAGGACTAAGTACAAAAATTCAAAGTTCTAAGTGACCTCAGATATAGTCAAAGTCCAAACCAGAATTCAGGTTAAATTTTGACCGGGTCTTCCATTCTGAGGCTAAGTGTCAACAGGGCATTCCATTCTGAGGCTAAGTCCAAAAGGTTGATTGAGAAAAATTTTCTAAGTCCCAAAGGCACTAGGCGAATTTAAGTTCGAGTCCCAAAAGTGGGAACCCAAATGAAGATTGAGGTATTAGGCACTGAGAGCTGGAAGCTTATAAATTAATTCTTAAATCTTGAGGCTGAAGAGCTGCTGAGATGTTCACCCTATCGCGAGTCGTCATAAAGTGAGGCAGGCCTTACACTTATAGGGCTCCAAGGAAGAATAGGAAGGGTGCAAGGAGGCATGACTGTATAAAAAAAAATCTGAGACTTCGTCTGAAATGTCTGGAATTGCCCGACAGAGATCTCAGCTCAGTTTTTAGCTGAACACTGATGAAGCACCTTACAGTACCTTAAATTATTGGAAATTTTGAAAGAAAACTTATCTGTCTTAAGTGTATATGAGTGTGACGATTCTGACCAGTCCTCCTGACATGGGGAAGCCTCGGCTATGCGAATCTTGGTGTTACCAACAGAGGAACTCTGCCGGAGCAAGCCCCTACAAAATTTAACTAATATAAATTGATTTATCAATCATCCAATATCAATAAATGCACATAAATCAGACAGGAGTTCAAAATAGGCATGTCAAAAAAGTAAATTGGCCTAAGCATACCGTGACACTTCGAATGCAAGGAGGGGTAGGGTAACGAGGTGGGTCACACTTGGGTTCCCCCGAAAGGGCTCTCCAAAGAGTGGGGTAGCTAAGCTTCCCAGACGAGAGGACTGGAGGATAAAACTCTATACTTCTACTAAAACTTGGGGCACACATTGTCATACTTAGCAATATAATAATGCTCCGTGAACTCTATACTCCACGAACGTTTCTTATAGATGAATCATTTACCAATTGGCTGAAAAATATTTTCGTAGAAATACCACTACTGAAAAACAGAAATTTCCCAGCAGAGTACTTGGAGAAATAGGTAGATATTATGGTAGTTTTATGGGTGGCGAAGCCAGACGCATTATGTACTACACAAGTCACAGATAAATTAGATTAAATTATACTGTAGCTGAAACACCCCTACTTACGACACGGTGTTTAGAGGGAAGAAACAGGAAGGGACATGTAGAATGTCAATAAAAAAAGGGAACAATAAGTTAGTAAAGGAAGAGAATAAAATTTCTTGGCCAGTACCATGTGGAAAAAAATGGAAGCCGAGTTACAGAAGTTTCTGAGCTGCATTACCCTAAATGAATTTTTGTAAACATCTATAATACCAAAAGCATAATAGGTAGTAGCAATCTGCAACGTAGATATTTTATACTTTCAAGTAGAATATAAATATACATAATTATCAGGGTGAAAATAATTTGAATAACTAACCTTGGTATAGTCACTTTGAACCAAAGCTATACAATAAAGTTTGTTTTATGAAGCGTTCCATGTCTAAATTGCATTAAATATTTATTTCTTTACATACTTTATAATATCATCCACGGACACAGTAGAATGATTATAATTGAGAAGGTAACATAAAAAATCACATATAGCTATTCTACGTATAAGAAGGTGTGATGGGCAAATTACAGGGGCAACAGTGGCAGCTGCTACTATAGCCACAGTACCTTCAGGGCCAGCAGGGCGGATCCGAAAATAAACGGCGTTTCCTCAGAATCGAAGCCGTAGTGGTCCAGCAGCTCGCGCATCTCGATTTCCACCAGTTCAAGTATGTCATTTTCGACAATGTCACACTGAAAAATAAACATCACTACGATGTTAAACTTCCTGTAACATAACAATGCTTATGGGATACCTGTATCAGGTTCTAGTGAATGTTCTGACCGCTTTTGACTGACCACTTCCTCTGTCATTACGGCAGTTTTGAGTAAAATATTTGTTCATCAGTCTGAGCGGGGATCATTCAAGTGTTTTGAAGAAGCTTGAGCCTCCGTACCTAAGGCTTCTATTGCTATGGACTAATACTGTACCATAGTTCATAAACTATTGAGGTTTCCATTTTCTTGTGAGCGCTTGACAGCGCAAGCGGCAGTATCAGGTCAGTCATCATAAGGACACGTAAGACGATGAGCTGTAACTATACCAGTCTTCAAATATTTGGTGGAAAATATTTAAATTTCGTGAATTTCAACCCGCGAGGCTATTTTATACCGTAAAAAATATTAAAACTTCATTTGCATCCTGACACGTAGCGTCACACAGTTACAGTATATGGCATATATATATCTAACATAATGGCAATAGCTTATCGACGATTGGGGCGTAATTTCTGGTGTCTCTATGGGAATGGGCCTGTTGGTCCATCTACTGTGGCCTATCTAATCTAATCTATATAATAGTCTATCATACAGCGGGATGTAGCTACAATTTGCTAGGTAGTGCACTGAACATTGGAATTGTGGGATGGTCAAAACCTTCGTAAAAACTTGCTGGTAATGCTTGGGCTGCAGATATATTTGAAGAAATTCAGTGAATAGCAAACTGACGAAGAAGTAATCACTTAACTGCACTCGTACAATAGAAAACTGAGTAGCTAGAATCGATTGGAGATAGATGATATTAGTTATGTTAAATATCAAAGGTTTTCAGAAGATGTGGCTCGCAACTGCCAGGAAACATACTTCCTTCCATTCTTGTTCGGCCACATTTTTCTTCAAACTTCTACAGTACGGGAAACTAATCATCCAGAAGAAAGAGCTAAACTGGTTCTAGTTTGGTTCTCCTGACCGTTTGATTAATAACTAGTCGTTGTACTCTCCTCGTTCAAGCTTCTTTTGCCATAGCATTACTTGCATAATTATTTATTATTAAAATACACTAGACTGGTGACGTGGGAACGGAGGAAACACAATAAGGTCAACAAACCTTCACGCAACCAGCCCAGCAAGCACAAAAAACAGAGAAGATCAGAGATCAAAGAATAGCTCAGTTTACAGATCATGCGTAAAGCTGCCAATACCCGTACCAGCAAAACCAGAGTCATCACGACCATTCCAAACATCCACACATGATGGAAAAAACGAACGAGATTACTGGCCTGCACAGCATCGTACCGGTTCTAAGGCAAACTCATGAAGAGGACCAATACGCCGACTATACCTCACCCGAACAAATGGCTCCGATTGAAAAACCGACAGTGCAGACCCCACTAACTCTGCGGCGATGTGCCAGATCACAAGGCACAACACCCAGCATGAACACACATCGACGAACCAATCTGTCAAGCAAACTCAGATGACAATAGGCAGCAGAACCCCAGACTAAGGAGCAGTATTTCAGAGGGGGGAAGACATAGCAATTAAAGTAGCAATGAATGCGTCAACTCTACCAAACCAAACACTCAAGCACATCGCCTAAGATCGATTTTCTGTATTGCTCGAGAGGCATCTAAACGGATGTGGGGTTCAAACGTCAACTTTAGATCAAAGTTGACACCCAAGATTACTAAGTCATAAGCCGCAGGAAGTGACACACCATCCAGCGTGAGTGCGAGGAAAGCAGGTCTCACTGTGAGTGACCTAGACACGACAATGGTCTTAGTTTTGCCTGCATTTAGTCTCATCCCCACGTAGAACACTAGGAATCTATCACTTCTAAATCACGCTGAATGGATTCTGAAACCTACCTATTACTAGGATTATCGCAAACAGCCAGCAAAAGTAACCATCAGCGCAACCAACAAGTAATTATGAACAAACTCAAACAGGTCGGCTGTATATACAATGAAGAACAAAGAGTCCAGAACACTACCTTGTGGGACACCAGAAACGACATCCAAAAACTCAAAACTCTTCCCCCATCAACAACTACACATTGGCGTCTACCAAATAAAAACTGACTACTAAAAGAAAGGAAGAAAGGGATAAGTAATATGATATGTCAAGCAAAACTGGGAAACCGCGCATGGGACCACAAATTGAGAAAGGCGAGAAGAGCAAAGCTACGAAGAACAAAACAGGCTAGGCCTAATTGAGCACAAAGAAAAGGCGTCCCGAAAGCGTTTCAGAAGCTACGGTAACTTATGACATTCCCCTGGAGGAGAAAGAGTGACTCCGCCGTAAGATAAGTTACTTTCAAAGTTTCCTTTATTACGATAATAGTAATCCAAAGGAGGAAAAAGACGAATATTATAGTACGGCAAGCAAACCAAAGAACTGAAATGAAAAATCACAGTGTGTCGCAACAGAAGGCCGGGGAAAAGAATACGGAAAACTATAGCATGGATTAGAAGACGAAACGAAGGAAAGCGGGTAGGAGAAGACGGTTTAACTAAAGCTGCATTATCAACCTTAACTATGGGCCCTCTATAAGAGCGAGCCCACAACACAGATGAGCTAACGTACTCCTGCGTCCTGATGGACAATAAGCATAAAATATAGGAGCACCATAAGAGTCATAGGTACCTATGTTTCAGCCTTTGTAGATCTGAATAAGCAGACATATATGCTGTGCTATCGGGCATCTACAAATATAGGTACTCGTACATCAGATATTAGGGATGGTCAAGGTGTTTAGTGAGTGGTAGCTAATGATATTCGGCTGGTCTACAGTTGGATACAAAAATCTCGCACATTACACACGATAACCAAACGGTAAAGGTACATGGCGCTCAAAACCACAAGTCAGTACTGGGATATGAACGAAGAGAAGTCAAGTTTAGTCCAGTCTCGCGCGTGCTGTATTAGCACAGCAGTATGACACGCCTTTATTTAAAGTATTGGAGAACCGTAGGCGTTGAGCTAGTGTCAGGGTTCATTTGTGCGGACGGACCCTGATAGCTCTTGTGAGCGGCGGGCCGTCCGGCTTGTGTAGACGCTCACAGAAATATTACCTATCTCTACTTGCAAGACGCGAAGCGTAATGACACTTTTGTAGGGATCCTAGGGCAGCCCCCCAGATGCCAGTTCAACCTTTTTAGCTCTTAAAACTTTTCTTCTGAAATGTAATAATAAATATATATCTGAGAAATTGTAGCTTACATAACTGCGACAGATAACAACGGCCACTTCCCACTTCCCTCTAGAGCGGCCCGTTCAGTGGTGATAGCTCTTGGGACGCTTATAAGCCATTTAGTGCTTTTTGCGCTTTCCACCGCGATTTTCGCATGGAGTGCCATCAAGCTCTGAATGGGTGAAGAGTGAAACCCCGGGGAGTCTTAGCCTTGTAGCGCAGCTAAATTTGCGGCTCGCAGAGCCCATTGACCGTGTGGTCAGCCTGTGAACTTTCTACTTCGTCTTTGCCGTGACGCAAGTATATTGTGATTGCAGTAGCAACATTGGAATGAGAATATTTATGAGGGTAGATAGACTTTGTGCGTCCAGCGCAAGGCGGGTGTACTGCTACCAGCACTAGCAACATTTTTTCCATACTACTACCACTCTTCCTCTCCATTCCAGTTGCCATGCCCATGCGCATTTGCGTTGATCTTGTGTACGAACACTCTCATGCATAGGTTCCACATATATTTGCATACATGTCTCTTCCTTTATCTTTCTTAGATCATATAGGTAATTTGGAGGCATTAGGAAAGCATAAACTAAATTACAAAATAATAACCTTGAATCTCAAGGTGTGAGGTACTGTTTATTATTATTATTATTGAGAATTGTATTTCTATAAGTCTGTTTCCCGTACAGAAGGGGACACAAGAAGATGCAGAACTGTAGGTTGACCCAGAAGTTCTATTACAAGAAAAAACGAAATTATTTAGCCAAATCTGAATTTCTTTGAATCTTTTAAATTTTCAGTATTGTTACTTCCAAAATTATCCAAAGTTAGAATTCTCGTTTCTTCATTGGTATATGTATGTACCAACCCGTGTATTTCTGATGAACATGTTCGAATATCTACACAAGTGGCAATTGTAAGAAATATGTTAAGTCTACAAGGCACTGCTTCCAAAGCAAAACACAAGACATCATGAATGTGATCTTTTGTCTCATTTGCGCTTCAAACTTTGTAAGCCGCTACGGAACGGGGAGACTTTGCCTAAAAACTCGCCTCCAGTTGGAGCACATTCTGAACTTAACACATTTAATGTCCGGGCTTGGCGGTGGCCATCCTTCCTTGAACAAAGAATCTGAAACAGCGTCGCGAAACAACCTTTAAATCCTGTTGGCAGTTACTATAATGCGGAGCGATGTGGATTTGCTTTCTGAACCTGATAACTTTTTTGAGCGTGGAAGCCACAACTAAGACAGGATGTCCCATTCTTACAAAATATCGAATTCATCCTGTATTCCTGAATCAATACTTGGGAATTTACAGATTTTTCGACCAACTGGGGAGGTTGAAATGATCTGATACGGTCTCGCCAGCTCTGTGTAGCACAATTCTTGCTGAATATTCAATTTTCATGACTTTTAGTTCTGAGCTATGTAACTTATTTCCACAAGTGAGAAATTTCAAAAACGAATTGAATAGTTTTCTCAACTATTTTCTAAAGAACAGATAAAATTAAACTTGTGGGTGGGAATACAGCATACTTGGTGCTCAGCTTACATGGAGTATCTACGGTATGAAGCTCAATGGCAGCAGGACTAAATCTACGATTGTCAGCCGGTCTCGGACACTTTTGCCGCAGCATCCACCTCTGATAACAGAAGATACTTTTCTCCAGGGGGCTAACTCCTTGGAGATTACCGGTATTGTCGTTGATGAGAAGCTTACATTTGAGCCGCATATTAGGAGACTCGCATCCCATGCTTGCAGTAAGATTGGGCTCCTGTGTGAGGTAAATTCTGTGTTTGGTGTCAATGTAGTAGCCTGTAGATACTTTTATGCTGCCTTTGTTGGAATATTGCTCACCGGGCTGGACTTCAACTGACTGCTGACAGTCAGCTACGTCTGCCGGACCGACTTGTTGACTCAGCCAGTAGGCTGTGCGCTAAGAGTACTATGGCGAATCCGTCCCGGAGGAGAGGGGTGGCTGGACTCTTGTTTTATAAAGTGTACCACTACATTGGTTGTATTCTTCCATCCCTGCCCTGATGGTTTTTTGGGGGAATAGGCGTACTGCGGCTGATGCACACGCCTTCACGTTCGAGACCGTTGGGTGCCAAACTTGTCACTTCAGTCGATGTTTCCTGCCCTGGTCCCTTTCGGTTTGGAATTCATTGCCGGCATCAGCTTTCGGTCTAGTCGGCCTGTGGTCTTCCAAGTCCGCTGTTAATGGCTTTCTATTTGATTTGCCTTGGCAGCGTTTCGGGTTTCCCGGTGTTGCACAATGCTTAATTTGGGTTGTAGCTACTAGGTACCTGTGGCCGGAGTACGAGTTTTAACAGTCTATACTATAATAAGAGCAGTCTGTCCGTCCGTTTGTCCGAAGGCTTCTAAAAACCATATATATAAAGGAAATGAAGATGGAAAAGGCATATTCATTGCTATAGACTTGGGCTCCGAACTTTGTAGACTTGGTGAATTTTTTTAGAATTGCAAATTTTTCTGATGGGATGGCAAGATGCATTAACATACATATTTTCATAACTAATTCAACAAAAGGGTTACTGGTGGTAGTCTAGTAATAATAGTAACTAGCTGGAACCTGTGAAAATTTCACAGAACAGTAGCAGTATTTTTCAGTGGTGCCTTATTTTGATTATCTCTGTACATTATTCCTCCATGCCCAATAAATACAAGTTCTGAAGCAGTCAAAATTTTTGACTTAGAATATGTCGAGCCCCTCCCCCATGTATATACTTCTTATCCGCCAGGCTAGACGATAATACGTCCCCCACCCGATGCCTGTGCGTCTCCGTCGTGGGTGAACCCTGCGAGAGTCTCTGCGTTGGATGGGGACTTTCGTGGGCCAAACGCAGGCACTCACCGTCTGGAGTGGCTCCGCGGGTCGCTCCTTTCCTCTCTCCTACTTTCTTCTCCCACTATTCTTTCTCGCTATCTCGTGTTTTTTCCTTCACGGACAGGTCCTTTCTGCCGACGCTCTTGTCTAGGCAGCCCCTTCCCCTTCCTGTTTCTCCCTTCCGCTGTCCCTTTTCTCCCCCTTTCCCTCCTGCTTAGTGGTGACATCCACCCCAACCCCGGCCCCGCCTACCCCTGCTCAGTCTGCTCGCAGAACGTTACCCGCCGGGGGTGGTCTTTCCTGTGTTCTGCCTGCGCGTGCTGGGTCCAAATGCCCTGCTCTGGTCTTTTCAGCCCTGTCAGCTACCACCCAGATTGGAGGTGCCCCATTTGTGTACCTCAGCCCCCCAGCCCCCATCACCCCCTCCCGCCTCTCCCCTCACTCCCCATG
>LQNS02276622.1:14204045-14215664 GCA_001587735.2 Parhyale hawaiensis
GGTAAAATTTCAACTATATTTATACAGTATTTTTAAATTTATTACGAAATTTCAAAAGGTGCTATCATTATTGCCACCACTTTAAATGCGAGCATGATATTCAACGGCTGTCGAATGCCGAGACGAGCTTGGGTAGTGATAAATTCATATATTTTAGTTGCTGCGAAACTTTTACGGAGAGGATTGAGGTGATATTTTTATATTGGCCTATATATATGATGGACCCCTTACTTTGCCATTATCTGTGGGTCGATCTATATTGAAACATTTGTAGCCTTTCAATGCAACTTCTTCCAGATCTTTGTCCGAGAGATTGATCCATGTTTCATTGAGAGCTATGACATCGTAGGCTTGAGTGGCTGCTATAGATTGCAGTTCGTTCATCTCGTTCATCATACTCTGAATGTTACCAAATCAAAATTTGACGCCGGTATTTGCATAGATCCTCTTGTTTAATGGTGCATGTGGAGTGTACGATTGTTGAGAAAAGATGAGGGGTGTGCGATCAAGGGTATTGCCAGGACTAGTCAGAGCGCCTTTTTGAAGTTGAGCAGGGGAAGAGGTTTGTATTTCGGGTTGACAGTTCTCAGAATGCTTAACGTCCGCGTCTATTTGACGGACAACAGGTTTCCCGGTGAGTTTGCCTTGCTTCTTGTTATTCTGGTTTGTGGCGGCTGGTCAGAGTTGGACTTAGGTATGCTGTTGATACTTGACTTACGGGAACTGCGATTTCCTGATGCGTTGGTGCGTTTGCGGCTCTCGGCAGAGATCCACGTTTTTTGGCCACAAGTATTTGGGACTGTGATCTTGCCGGACACTCAACACGGCCTGCAGTCTATAGGCTCTGGAATTGGTGAAAAGTACATTCCAGCGGTATCTTAGCCAGTGTATTTCAAACTCGTGTTGGACTCGATCGTTCAATTTTGGATGAATTCAAGGAGGTTTGGCAGGTGTCGCAAGGTGTTTCTACATCGCTGCCTCCAGACACATGGTCGGCACGAGGGTAGAGACTATGGAAGTTAGGAAAGGTGGAGGACCCAGGCATCACATCTGCACTGATGCATCCGGGGTCGGAGTTATTTTCTCCTCGTCCGTGAGAAACGTTCGGGTGATGATTGAGTCATCGCTTCCGGAAGAACCCTCAGCCTGGACCCCACGAGGGATGACGTCTGATGATGACACAGTGCTTTGGCGTTATTGCATCATTTTTTTTCTACGAGCCCCACGTTACGCGGATGCCAACTAATAAGTGCCGTCAATATAGCCTGATGTTTGGTGTATGGTCTTTCATTGAATCAGTATACGATTAGGAAGTGAGATTGTTTACGCTACTATTTATGCATCGTAATTTATGGTAATACGAATCACGGTCTGCAGGACCGCAGAACCATATTATCATCAAGAGGAAGAGAATGATCGAATAGTGCAAATGCAAAGCTGTGGCGTTATTGCATCATCTTTCCCGACTTTCTAAATGAGCCATACGGGTACCAATTAATATTAAGTGATGTCAGTATGCCATTGTGTCCGTGTATGGTGCGATTGGGGTCTCACTGACTTAGTATATGCATGGAAGTGTGATTATTGATATTAATTCATCGTAATTCATGAATGATGCAGTGCCGTAGTGATATTGCATCATCTTTTCCACTCGCGCGCACCGCGTGGGTTCTAATTACTGTCAAAGTCACTTAGAACATACCTAGTCCTGTTAACCTGCTACCAAGCTATTTGCTTTCCTTTTGTTGCATAACTTTCAATTTTTATTGGAATTTCAACCAGAAATAAGTAAATTGAAATAATACCTACAGTTGTAAACATGATCAAGTTGGTTATGGTAATACATTTGGCCCTCAAGGCATTAATCTTTTGAGTTTTCTTTTGTATTCTACTTATTAATTAGCTACAGGTTTGGCATTTAGTTATAGTCAGAAAGTTTAAGCCTCTGTTTCTGAGCAGAACGATATCGCAGAGGAAAGAGCATGGAACATATAGTATGTCGATAGAAACTGAGAACCCTTGCACGAAGATGTTCCCACACACGATCAACGCGCATGGAAACAGCAAGTCGGGAAAGAAGAGGAAGAACAGAATAAAGCATGAGCAAGCAGTAGTATGAAATCGGGAAGGAAGCAAAGTGAGCACGAAAGATAGACATCCCGAAGGCCTAGCCAATGGCTGAGGTAACGTACACGAGCCCCCTGGAGTTGCCGACTGGTTTGGTAGCGGGGGTTTACCCTGACTGGTAAAACCCTAGTAATGCAGTTTCGCCAGTCCCTGTAAAACTTCTCATTGCTTACCCTGATTAATTATCATCTAAGAATCAGGTCGACTGAGGTTGCCATCACTGTGAGGTTAAGTTAGCTAGGCTAAGTGCAGCTATGCGGCCTGTGCCTCCAATAATCATATCTACATTATCTGTAGTTTTAAGAAGTTTACCCAGGTATTTTAGGGTTTTACCAGACCTAAAATTTTACCATGGTTTTTGACAATAGTTTCTGTCGGCTTTACTTGGTACAACCCCTATGCCAACACTGGCGGCCTGTGCCTCCAATGATCGTATTGCCTTTATCTGTAGCTCAAAGCAGGGTGTGCACTGGGGGTTTTACCAGGACTGGTAAAAAAAAACATTTCACACCCTGGTTCTAAGAGGTTTACCAGAGGATTTTAGGATTTTACCTGGCCTGAAGTTTTACCAGGGATGTTGACGGTAGTTTTTACTGGAGGGGACCAAGCTCATCCATGCAGCCCTGGTTGCGTTTGTAAAAACTTAAGTGTGTGCTTAAAGTACTTGATAATTTTATTGTGTTTTGACCGTAAAGAGGCGATTGTAGGATGATGGAACTTTCAAGGAAAACGCGCACTTTCCAGCACGCGCCACTTCCAACTTGAGCACTGAATGTCATTTATTCATCTGTTTTGTGTTAACCATTACTTCACGTAAACAATGCGCTGACGAATATCTCATTAATTATATTTAAATTTTGATTATGAACGTGGCTAATACGCAAGCCTATTAGAGGAGTCTTTTTGTGGCCCCGCTCGTGATTGGAATTACCATGATCATGATCATCGTGATCACTGAAAAGCACAAGAACGGTCAACGATTTTGTAAACAAACCAGAGACGCCATGTTAATTTTCGAAAAATATATATTTTTATTGTATTTTTACGGGAAATGGTAGGGAATGAATTTATTATGAGCCTTTGATTATTTTGAAGCCAATGCATTACTATCAGTATTTGAAGCATTTCGAACATAAACAGGCATAAAAGTAAGGAAACAACAATTCTGGAAGTTGATATTTCAAACAATCATCATAACATTGTTCAATATATCCATAAATATAAGAAAACATCCTGACCTTGCATTTCAAATTTTGAATTTTTTACTTGTCCAACGGCTGGAATCACTCTTTGATCACGCACGATTAACCTGGGGAGGAAATCACGCTGCGATCAATTCTCACCACTGATTACGGCTGATTGCTGTCAGAATCACGTCAAAACGCGGTCACAAAAACGCACAAATCATGCGCGTTCAGGAGGAATCATCCGCGCGGTGGTCACAAAAAGACGCCTTAGATTCATATCTCTCCGTTTGTAGGGCTGTAGCGCTAACGGTGAAGAACTGAACAGTGCATGCCAGTCACAGCTATGGTTGCCGCCGGTCGTCATGAATGTTCCTAGTTGACAATACAAATGTCTTACGAGAGACGAAATATAAACCGTTGTTGCATCGGTAATGCATAGTACCAAAGGGAGCAAGATATTCATGCCTGCACATGTCAGTACCTTTGTCCCTCATTACTTTTACTTGTGTTAAATTTTCTTGTTATAAATGCACATTTGACTGTTCTGTTTAAATATTTTATTATATATATTTATATATATGTGCCCTCAGGGGCATATTGTGGCCGGCCGTTTCCCTGCCACAATATGTTTGGGCATCACGCAGCCAAGGGTCCCGAGTGCCTTCTCCGCAGGGGATGTAGCATCTGGCCGCAGTTCCTGCTGAGAAGGTTAGTTTTGTAAAGCTAGGTAGGCTCTCAATACTTCCCCTTCTGTTTCGGGAGGTGGGCTGCCGATCGAGGTGGCTGACCTATTCCCGCTGGATTTCTACCTTCTTGTATTTCGTTTTCTTCCCCTGTGCGGCGCGCCTGAGCGAAAGCGTTCAGCCGCACCCGGGGGTTGGAGATGCTTAACTTGCGCCTTTTCCTGTCAGTAGCGCACTGACCACTTTTGAGACCTACCGGCAGGAAAGCAGAGACAAAAATAATTGACAACTTAAAACGCGCCCTAGCCGGCGCACGAGCCTGTGGTTAAACACAGGAATAGTTCGGCGCCACTGAAGCGCTAGTAAAAACTTCTACTACTACTACTACTACTACTACTACTACTACTACTACTACTACTTATATATATATGTTATATAAACTTCCTGTATTAATTATCCTAAAGCAGACCCTGAATTTTTAAAAATACATAAAAAATAGAGTTGTGCATATACTTATGTCTAGGCACTGTACAATGATTGCTAGGTATGTTAGGAGGAAGAGCTGATTTAACTTTTGGTAAAGATACATCCATCTGTGTGTTTGTTCAGCTGCGACACAACTCAAAAAGTTATGACCGAATTTTTATGAAATTTACATGACTTGTTACGTATATTATGCTGAGTGAATGACCAAATTTTTGTGATGATCTGCTCCTTCCTTTGTTTGCCGCTATGGTAGATTTTATGCTTGTTTGCAGAATAAGTTGCTAGAAAAGTTATGAATGAATTTCGATGAAATTTAGATGAATTGTTAGTACAGTAATGTCAAAAGACGTGATTGATCAAAGTTTAGTGACGATCGGTTGGTCCGTTTGTGTTTGAATAAAATTTGTTAGCAGCAGCAACTCTGTATACTGTTAAAGGGCACAAATGATTAGATTTTGGTGATGACACACGGAAAATCATGGTTTCAGAACCAATTTTAATTTTACAAAACCATGCCCTGCTTGGCGGAGGTATGTGTTCTCAGCGTGCACTAGTTTATGTTTTTTTCCAGTTTGTTCGATTATGAATCAGTGTTGTTTACTCGTGAATATGTTTGCAGTAGAAACCATGTTCTTAATGAACAGAAGGATAGTGATATTCTACAGTTGGTGGGAAAAAATTACCGAAATCGACAGCTTGAGAGCATTATAGAGCCAGTGACAAAACACCTTTCCCTAATTTTTTTCTTTAGATTGCGTAGAGAATTGTATTTTATTTTAAAATCGGTAATTTTACTTCTCCGTTTTTATTGCTGTTGTTAGTTCACTAGTTTTGTACGTCTGATTGTTGCTCTCTTCGCTCCTTCTCTGCATCACGTCTTGCCACTGCGTTTACCAGCATCTCTTCTTCAGATTTGAAGCCACGATCTTCTTGTTGACACCAGAAGAGGGCGGGCGCAAGAGATCCCTGCCAGCCCGGTATATTCAGATGCTCTACTGCGACACGTGGTGCATGTCGTGCAGACTGGACCTGCCGGAGAAGACCGAGCTGATCATGCCTGGTGAGTGGTGTGGACCTCGTGTTCGCGTTGTTGTGGTCTAACTGTGAACAGATACAGTGCTGGGGTCTTACTGTGACAAAGTCCTACAAGCTTTCACTGACCTTACCCTTGCTCGAATTGTGGTGTAGTCATTCGGGGTTGGAGGGGGTTGGCTACAATTGCAACAGGCCAAAATTGAAAGAGCACTGTTAAAGCATTTAGTTGCGGTCATTGCAGTGTTTGTGGCTGTCCTCTAAGCCCCCAAAAAAGAGTACGTGACCTCATTTCTACAAAAAACATGTTGCCAAAAATATATGTCAAGTTTCAGAAAATTTGTCGTTTCTTGCACCGTAAAACTTTTTTTCTAGATTTTTTAAGTCTGGCAACAAATTTAGGTACTACCTACTGTTTCAGCTTACAGCGCACTTCTACCTACTTTCTAGGCGGTCACACAACCCTCTGAACGTGGGGTAAAAAACGATCGCCAAACTAGAAGTAATTGTCCGAGATCGATCGTTTTGCGCCCCATCCCCAATCGCTTCTCGCGCCATTCCCGATCGTTTCTTGCCCCACAACGACGATCGTATTTGCTTGCTCCACAACGACAATCGTTTTTTGCCCCACAACGACGATCGTTTTTTGTCCCACAACGACGATCGTTTCTTGCTTCACAACGACGATCGTATTTTATTGCCCCACAACGACAATCGTTTTTTGCCCCACAACGACAATCGTTTTTTACCCCACAACGACAATCGTTTTTTGCCCCACAACGACAATCGTTTTTTGCCCAACAACGACAATCGTTTTTTGCCCCACAACGACGATCGTTTCTTGCCCCACAACGACGATAGTTTTTTGCTCCACAACGACGACCGTCTCTTGCCCCACAACGACAATCGTTTCTTGTCCCATCTCCGATCGTTTCTTGCCCCATCCCCGACCGTTTCTCGCCTCATCCTCGATCGTTTCTTGCCCCATCCCCGATCGTTTCTTGCCCCATCCCCGATCGTTTCTTGCCCCATCCCCGATCGTTTCTTGCCCCATCCCCGACCGTTTCCCGCCTCATCCCCGATCGTTTCTTGCCCCATCCCCGATCGTTTCTCGCTTCATCCCCGATCGTTTCTTGCCCCATCCCCGACCGTTTCTCGCCTCATCCCCGATCGTTTCTCGCCTCATCCCCGATCGTTTCTCGCCTCATCCCCGATCGTTTCTCGCCTCATCCCGATCGTTTCTCGCCTCATCCCGATCGTTTCTCGCCTCATCCCCGATCGTTTCTCGCCTCATCCCCGATCGTTTCTTGCCCCACAACGACGATCGTTTCTTGCCCCACAACGACGATCGTTTCTTGCCCCACAACTCTGATCGTTTCTTGCCCCACAACTCTGATCATTTCTTGCCNGACGATCGTTTCTTGCCCCACAACGACGATTGTTTCTTGCCTCACAACGACGATCGTTTCTTGCCCCACAACGACGATCGTTTCTTGCCCCATAACGACGATCGATTTTGCACCACAACGACGATCGTTTCTTGCCCCACAACGACGATCGTTTCTTGCCCCACAACGACGATAGTTTCTTGCCCCACAACGACGATCGTTTCTTGCCTCACAACGACGATCGTTTCTTGCCCACAACGACGATAGTTTCTTGCCTCACAACGACGTTCGTTTCTTGCCCCACAACGACGATCGTTTCTTGCCCCACAACGACGATCGTTTCTTGCCCCACAACGACGATCGTTTTTTGCCCCACAACGACGATCGTTTCTTGCCCCATAACGACGATCGTTTCTTGCCCCATAACGACGATCGATTTTGCCCCACAACGACGATCGTTTCTTGCCCCACAACGACGATCGTTTCTTGCCCCACAACGACGATAGTTTCTTGCCCCACAACGACGATCGTTTCTTGCCCCACAACGACGATTGTTTCTTGCCTCACAACGACGATCGTTTCTTGCCCCACAACGACGATCGTTTCTTGCCCCACAACGACGATCGTTTCTTGCCCCAAAACGACGATCGTTTCTTGCCCCAAAACGACGATCGTTTCTTGCCCCAAAACGACGATCGTTTCTTGCCCCAAAACGACGATCGTTTCTTGCCCACAACGACGATCGTTTCTTGCCCACAACGACGATCGTGTCTTGCCCCACAACGACGATCGTTTCTAGCCCCACAACGACGATCGTTTCTAGCCCCACAACGACGATCGTTTCTTGCCCCACAACGACGATCGTTTCTTGCCCCAAAACGACGATCGTTTCTTGCCCCAAAGCGATGATCGTTTCTTGCACCACAACGATAGTTTCTTGCCCCACAACGATGATCGTTTCTTGCCCCACAATGACGATCGTTTCTTGCCCCACAACGACGATCGTTTCTTGCCCCACAACGGCGATCGTTTCTTGCCCCAATATTTTAAAGTAACTATATTGTCTCTGCATCATGTGGCAAACTTGTATATCTATCACATACGTATACCGTAGTATTAATACAGATAGATTTATGTGAATATACCTGAAAAAGGGAATCATGGGGTCGATCTTCTCTTATGCCACAAAAATAGCTTCTTACCCCAACGGGGCAAGAAACCACTAAATACACTCACTACCACAAACCTCACTATACGTATTTAAAATTTTCAAAATGAGGCTAGGAGCGCAATATTCCAACACACCATGTGGTGCATTGCCAGTTTTCCAATTATCAATAGTGTCGGCGCTAGAAGTTAATGAAAACTATCATTTCTTACCCTAAATGACTATATCCACGCGTCACTGGAGATGGGATTGGTCGGTCATTGATTGTGTGGGTTCTTCCATCATCCTAAGTTATGGGTTCTATATGTGATCTACTGGCACTCCTTTTAAACCTCGCCTCTCGCTACTGATATTGAACTTTTAAATGTCTTTTACTCTATATCAGATCTTCTATGAATGCTATTGATCCTATCTGTTGCAGAAATGGCGAGAAATTTAAGGTGAGAAATTGATAATAATGATGGTGTTTTGCCCTATGCCGCGTGGCTGAGCGAATTCGTTCTGAATAGCCGTGTAGGGTTGGAGATGCTTTGCTCCATATGTGCCGCCAGTAGTAACGCACTCAAGCAACTGAGACTTGCCTGCAGGGATGACAAAATGAAACATTCATATACTGATGCGATATAATATACTGACCCACGTCTTATGACGTGCGGGCGATCGTAAAACCTAGAATATAATTAATAATACATGTATATACCGTCCTTTCTCCTTGAAGACAGTGGTTCCCTCTAAGAGCTCTATAGACCCCCGTAGACCCCGGGGGGTCCACCATAGACCCCCTAAGGCGGTCTATTAAAAGAAATCTCTATTTTTGTTTCCCTGTTTTGTATTTAGAGGCTGAAAATAAAATTTTTCAAAAATCAATATTCATGATATACGAGTTTTTACTCGTGTGCTGAGTTCCCTCTGAAATACATTTTCTTAAAAAGTAGCGTTTTCTTTTAGTATTAGAATGAATTTTAACAGGACCTGAACTAAATCCCGTTAGTTCGTAATTCTTAACTTAGTTAAGGTTTCTTGACAACCTCTATAAAATACAAAATCCTTTTTTTACAAATCTGGCGCAATTTGGATCCCTGACGGGCAGCAGTAATGGATAAATGCTTATTAAATAACCTTTCAAATCTAGAGCATTCTTCAGAATAAGATACCCTAATGTAGGGAATTTTAGTTAATATTATATTACCTCTTCGGTTTTTAGTATTCTTCATTATTATGCATATTTTATAGCTTTGAAATTGTATTTAAGTACTGTAGTTGATTATTATTGTTGATAATATATCCAGTCTTAGTTTTTATAATTCTTCAGTATTCTGTGTATTTTACAACTTTGATTGTACTCATGTTCCGTCGTTAATTAATATTGATAAATCATTGATTTTTCTTTATAATTTGTAACGCAACATTTACCTAAATGTTGCATAATGCATACATCCGACACTAGTACTCCAGGGGTCTATGACGATGCACTGCTCTCTTGGCTGGGTCTACAATAATCAGATAAAGGGAACCACTGCTTTAAGACACCGTTGTAGCGACTTGGAACACCCATCCTAAGCTGCAGCGTTTGTTTAAACTCGAATGGCCTGTGATGTTTCTTAATTTCTAACATTGCAAAACTTTCCTCCCATCTCCCCACAGGCGAGCAGGGCGTGGTGATGGGAACTCTTCTGTTCCAAATGCCCATTATAGTGGGAATGTCTTTTACGATCAGAGAAGAAAAGAGCACCATTGCTACCGGGATCATCACGAGTCTCCTACCAAGTGTGAACGTTCCTAGGCGCAGACTGTCTCTCGTTAATTTCAGTGAAATTGTTCCCAGCAGATAACACGCTCTGTCTAGTCAGTATCGACCTGGTTTATTATGTTAGTGAGCGATAATAGAAAAACTACCTTGTTGAGAAACTCGAGGAAGACCGCGAGCGAGATGAGTAATGTTTCAGATGCCATTCACGAAATCGCTACTGCGATTGCATTCGTTGTTTGTCGTTCGTTTTGGTTTGCTGAAGCCAACAATCACAAGTACTGAAATCCAGCAAGATGGACATGGGTATTGTATGATGAAAAGTGAACGAAACGAATTGAAAAGTTTGTGTTGATATCAATACTGTATCTAAGAACACGACGTTCGGGAAATATTCATTAGACAGTTGTGGTAAATGCTTAGTAATTTCTGCGATTCGTCGAAGCTGTGGAAAGGTTGTACGGTGTCTAATAATTATCCAGCAGAAAGCCACCAAAGCAATTAATTTTCAATATTATTTATTTAAAATGTAACTGAAAATTTGGAAATGTATTCGGACTTCGTTTTGGTACGAGTTCGGTCAGTGATGTTTAATTTGATACCGGTACGTTTTCTGATGTGACTCTACAGTCGAGTTTAGAGTAACAATTATGAATAGGCTAAGGCTATGAGTTTTGGAATTATTCAAATTGATTCTCGATTATGAAATACCTTGGCCACCGATCTGGCGAATCTTTTTTATTCTTACTTCTACCAGACAGTAACAGCTTCTTCCCCGGAAGCGACCGTTCGTAAGACCTCTTCTAACACCTCTATTCGTGGATCATTGAGCGGATATTTGTTAATTCTCTTCTTACATCTTTTTTTCGTGAGTTAGACGACAGTCCATTAATTCTCTTCTAATACAATTTCCTTACCCCAGTAAAATTATTTTCAACTCTAATAAATGCTTCTTATAAGAGTATCTTATAACACCACTCGGGCAGTCTGATAGTGCTTCTCAATGGAAGTTTCCTTTTATTCTTTCCGGCTTAGTATTCGCAGCGTTTTCATTTTAACGTTAATATTTTACAAAACTTTGAGTCGCCGTATCTTAAATATCCTCGCTTTAGTTCTATAGTTTTATAGAGGCGTCTTTGTAAAGTAAAATTGTTGACGCATTAAAGCTTTCTCTCCATGATGATAAAGCTGCGTTTTATGTCCTTAATTGAGGGGCTAATATGTTTAGTGCAGTAATATCTTAAGTTTAATGTACAGCGTAACTGCATTACTCGTATTAGACCTCTAATTCAGCATTACATTAGAACTGAATGATCTGCAATTGTCGACTCCTCTCGTAATGTGAGCGCCAACAACACGTTCAGGTGAAGGGTTTACCGCTCTGTTGTCTGTGTCTCACTATATGCCGTCAGTCCCCGCTAGACCGTCGTTCTCAGTTTGATTTCATCGCAGCTTATGATAGGAAGAACAAACAATATGAGTTTATTGCATTAAGTGAACTCTCTTCGTGTACGCTGTAAAATCCTATCAGTCCTCACATTTCGTTCCTTCGTGGGACGTAGTATACACCACAGGGTTAGGTGAGATATGTTCGCCCATCTTACTTTATAGGGTGCAGCGGCCCAGAGGGGATCTATAGGTTACTTTAAGGGGGTCGTTTACAAATTTTGGAATTTTCTTTATTTGTGGTCCGATCTTACTGAAATTTTCACATAATATGTAAAATAAAAAAAAAAAACACTTTTTATTCGTGTAACTTTTTCCATTTAGGCCTTAGTTTTTTATATATATGTATATATAT
>LQNS02276622.1:14227698-14242607 GCA_001587735.2 Parhyale hawaiensis
ATTCATCAATATTAAGTTGTAATCCAGCCTCAATTTGGCGCCCCATAAATGCTGCGCCCCGGGACAGCTGTCCCCCCTTAGTTACGCGTCTGGTGACGTATCTTGGAATACCTTCTGGCACTCACGAATGGTGCTTGGATGATGTTGAAGCCTAAAAATTCAAGTTGAAGGGAAAATGAGCCACAAAGTTCCAGATATCCTATTAGTTCGGTTTCGTCAACTCCCTGACTGCACGTCAACAGTGCGTTGGATAGCTTAGCGTAACCAGCAAAACCGTTGGTTTTAAAAGATTCCTTTAGCCGAGATGCTGCAGCGTCCAACATGGAGTAATACTCTGGTCAATAGTGCTGAGTGTTACAACACCCATGCAGGACTCGTGTCTTGTGGTGTAAAATATGGGCAAAACGAATTTTATCGAAATAAAATGAGTTTGTTTTACTTTCGTTGTATGTGCTCATCTTTGATGCGGGGCATTTTTTCTACGTTCCCTGAGTGAGCCGTAAAAAGACAATTAAAACTTGACATAAAGACGAAAAGTTTAGGGGGACAAAATATATACGTGCCCCCCCCCCCCCAGTCTGAAAGTGGGGGGGGGGGGACACGTCACCTCCGTCCCCTTAGGTGGTTACACCCCTGCACACATGGTTGGTGCGGACATGCTTGTTGGTGTTGGGGTCTTGAACAATTTTGGCATATTGGGGTTGTTTTACACGTTTTTGCTCCGTGCCTGTACTATTGGCACTTGAAGCAGGGGCGAGGGCGGGGAATATAGAGCCGTACTGGGCACTTCACCCAGCCAATTTCCATTGCTGGTGGGAGGGTATGAGCGTCAAAAGGGAGGGTATAAATGGGAGTATCAACGTCTCTACCATTCTCCTTCCCTTTCACTCTATAAACGCTCCTCACTCCGGACTTTTAGAGAGCCTGGAGGAGATCCCCATTATTATTAAGGAACCAGATCGTGCCTTTAATTTGGTTGAGGCGGTCATTGGAGGCGACGGAGACCTCAATTCCCCCACTCACTATCGCTCTCGACTGCTGCTCACTCTTCACTTCGACCAAGAGTGTGCCGGCCCTCGTCTCCGTGACCTTGCCAGACTTACCTCCCAGCGTCCGCTGCAAGCTCTTATGATTTCGATACCACTGATGTCGTCTCCCTTTTGGGTGGAGATATCAAAGAAGCGTTTGAAGTTTCTCTGCTCTCCCTGATTAAATGGGAAGTTCGAGTCGTAATCTTGTTTCAACTGCCTGCATTCTCGCCGCAGAGTTATCCAAAGAAAACGGAAAATTTTCGTTTTCTTTGAATAACTAGTTTCATATGGGGAAAAGTACAGGCGTCTAACCCACATCCTTTCTGGATTTTACATATCTCTAATAAGTTCCATGAACATCGGCCCAATATCAAAAAACTTTTTTTGAAGTCAAAAATTATTGATCAGTTACGTACACGTAGGTACTGACTGTATCATGTCTGTCTGTCCTGATTTTACATTGACATTTTAAAATTATTCAGCAGTTAAGATAAATTTTTTATTTTTGCTAAAACTCCACGAAATTGCCGAAATTAAGAAAAATTGAGAGCAAAATCCGTGGGTATGCGGGGCCGGGAATGGGTGAGGGTATACTGTACACGCAATCGTTAACGCGCGCTGCAGTGTGCACTGCCATCCATGATTATTATATTGAGTAGTTATAGTCTCCGTCTCCACAGCAACGGCGATCTAACAGAGGAAGATGCAAGGGACACATAGTGTGACGATAGACACGTGGAACCCAAGCACGAGGGTGTTCCCACACAGGATCAACGCGCATGCCATCCATGATTGAACCGTTGAATAACTTACCTTTTGGAATTTTCATTCGAAAGGGCTTTGGAGCCAATACTTAGCCACTTGAATATTATTTCATATTGTCCAAATTTAGAATATTCTGACTTGCTCCAGTTTAGTTGAAGCTATTGTACGCCGTCCGCTCTGAGAGAGATACCAGAACCGCTTCTGCCCCCTCCACGATACGCTTAATCTGCGCCATAGCAACAACCGTATTGTATTGTTACCGCTTTCTCAGACTGTTTAACCATTTCTTTCTTTCAAGTTGAACAGTTTTCATCGGCCAACATCACGCAAAAGCTGGTTGGGCGACTGGGTCCCAACAATATGGACAAAGGAAAACTTTCTGAAAAAACCACACGGTACACTTTCCAGCAAACAGCCACTTCTTTGGTTTTCTGGACAAACATATGAGGATGTGAGAAAATACGAAGTTGTGACTCCACTATTATTATTATAGTGGGTTGGGTTACTAGCGTCGCAGGCATCACGCCCGCCTCGCGCCGAAAACACAAGATCGGGACATTCTCGGCTTCCGCACTCTGTCACTGGCCCAGCATAGTGCTGAGAACATGCACTTCATCATAAATCCAAAATTTATCCGGGGTCATAGGCCCAGTCAATTTCACATCTCTGCTACTAATAAATAGTCGCGTAGCAACCGCCTTACTCTCCCAGCCATCTCAATAAATCTACAGTTTTTCGTACATTTCACATCGCTCCAAGTATCTCTTTATCCTTCCCACATCAAAATTCCCATTAGGGGATTCGGAAAGTACTTCTACCTACATACCCCCTCCAGGGGGTATGATATGACTCCACTAGCAGTAAGCCGTAGCTCAAGTCCTTTTGCATAAGAAGGGTTAAATGAAACACATCAATAGACCTACATATTTACGAGTGACCTTTCAAGACTGATACAAACCCAAATACTTTCTGTTTCGAATCGACAGTTTAGCGAAACTTACAACTCTTCACCCAAGGGATAAGGTATACACCGGACAAATATAATGGGTTACTCAATAGATGTGGTACATTGAAAATCAAATGGTGGCACACGAAACTAAAAAAAAATTGTCTTTTTTAGAAGAGGAGGCATAGAGCTTATACTAAAGGACACCTCCATACATTTAATTTTTTACTGCAAACACACTATGTAGCGACAGAAGAAGAGCCTAGTCATACGTGGCGGCAACAGCACTGCAGCGAAGAGGCAGCCTCGCGAGCTCGACGTGCGAGTGATGTTGAGAAGCTCACGAGATGACGATAATAATTACTGTAGTGTACATGTATTAGTAGAGCTCCCGTCACACTGATAATAGCTACGAGTGCGCACTTTGCTCAGCAACAGCAGTGGTTGGGCCTTACTCAGGCAGCGCTACCTCGTTACCACGACTCTTTCTCCTATAATACAAGAGGAGAAATAACTCAAGTAGCAGATGAGCACGAGCTGAATTAAGAGAGAATAATACGAGCGGCTCGTTGATGCGGCTGCTAATGAAGGCATCCTGCCACAACAATTTGGCTCGCAACGCTCAAGGAATATAAGGTCGCAAAACCACAGTGACGTGGAAATTATGGTTAGTATTGTAACACAGGCTGTCCAATGCACCCTCAATATCTGGGCACGGTTTCTTCTCCTATATAACGGTGAAGTTAGAGAAGCAATGTATTTTCCTGTTATTCATATTTGTCATAAAACATAAAGATATATCAAATATTCATTAGGTACATCAACTTTATCGTTTCAATTTTACAAAGCATTATTACTGCAAAACGTGAATTCGAGATAAAAATTCGCTAGAAAGGAATATGTAGAAATAGACAACAAAATGCGAACTAGTACAATCAATGAGTTTTAAGACTATATAGAAGGGAGAGGCACATACCTATAGTGACAACACAACGCGGTGGTGTAGTCGTAAATATGTGTACTAATTTCCAGCAACGGCGAATTGACAGAAGAAAACATACTGACTAGTGCATTTGTAACTTGTCGGCACGATCAGTCATCAACTGCTGCTACGTTTACACATAATTAGATACCATTAAAGAGAAATCCAGAAATCAAAGGGGCAAAAAAGGAGATAAGTGCTTATCCTAACAGCAGAAATGAGTGTAGACTGTTTGGGCCAAAGGGAGAAGTATGACAAGGGAAGTAAACGTGTTCAATTATATAGGGGGACTAGTTACAATAGAAATGTATGTAGAACGCACTTTGATATAGATCACATCCTCTCTCTGGCCGGGCTAAACCCGTATTGTAACAGTTTAATATAGCTCCATTTTAATAGTCATTGAAGATTTAACGATAAACACCTAATATATAAGTCATTAGAGGTTACGGGGCACTACATTAAGGGAAGGGGTTCGCTAGAGGTGTTCATAAACAGCAAGACGTAGAGCAGCTCACGACTGGCAGCAACATAAACGAGGTACCTTCATCACGCATAGCAGGACTGGCAATTTACAGGACTGGCATTAGCTTTACAGTATTGGCCAATTCAGGATAGCTTCGAGCTGTTCCATGATATTCAGTCTGAGGAAAATTACGGTTTTACGACTGAAGTTCTACAGAATTGTGCTACTTGACTCAGACTAACGGCTTGATTCGGTCAAAAATTTGTTTCCACATACTTATCGGAAGAAGAGGCATTTATCCTTCTTCGCCACGGCTATACCCGCCCTTCCTTGGACAACATATAATGAATTTAGCCGCGTTACTGGTAGCTAGGCGTTACTTTCGCACAAACAGTGGAGGGCGAGATAAAATTTCTGCAGAGGCAAAGAACAAGTAAATGCCAAGTCCCACTTTACGTGAGCCAAGCTGCCACACGCAGCATACATGTTCAGCTCGGCCTCGAGTGACGTTTAAGACATTCACAGCACAGGGCACAGCAGTGACACAGGCTGCCTGCAAGTCTTACCAAAAGGCATAGTCTCAAAAAATCTTAACGAGAACTCTTGTGAATGGCACCAACTACATGTGGGCCGTCGTGCTTAAATACACAACACAGATGCACTACTGCTAAAGGCATTGGGGAGCACAACTGGCGACAGGGTGGGGGTAAATTTGAGGTCCAATAAAACCTTCATGTGATGCGAGCATCACACACACATACGCGCACACAATTACACATCGGACATCCGAAGCTCTCATAGCACCACCTTGAACATCAAAACTAGAACTATAGACATGAACTATCCTAGGAGACACTGAAGATATCAGGACAGAGCTGCAGCACAGACTAAGCAACCGAAGCACCACGGCAACGCTACAGCAGAGAACACCTGAGACCACGACACGCATCGGCCATCGCAACCGTCAAACCGCAACGGCCAATAATTATTTAGGCTGCACCATCATAAGCAGCAGCACTGACTATACAGGCTGGCAATGGTGATATCAGCAATCAAGGCTTCAACAGTTGCAGTGTAGTGTTTGCCACCTACTAAATTCTCAATACAGCAATCGTGGAGACCATTTAGAATACTGGAATTAATCAGCAATATTGAAAACCTTTGTTGCATCTCTTAACCCTAACTTTTAGATTTACTTGAGAACATTAGAGTGAACTTTTAATACGTGTTTCAGTGCTAGCAGTGGGGTGGTGTCAACCGAAAACTTGACTTACATTTTTTACATACGTCGTTTACAGTCAGAGACTGACGGCAATGAAGATCATCAACCGGCAGCAAACATAACAGTAGGATGGATGAGCGAAGTGCGTAGCGGTCAACGAGGGGGAGACCAGGTCATTCCCTGCCGTGCCTCTGGCAGCTCTGCCTGATTCACTAACCCTCTATCACAAGAAAAGAATGCTAAATCATTCACAGCCCACACTCGAAATCTATTTGCTGCCACACGCCTTGTTACGCAGTTCAATTATACATGCACATGCACTCGTTCACAGCTGATTGTATCCATGCGCGCCACACCTTCAGGTTGCGCCCAACCCCTAATGTGTCCGTCACACGTTGTTCACCAACACGTGCACCACAAGCACTGACTGTCAGTGGGTTCAGATCTGAATGTAACTTCATACAAGAACAACACAACTGCCACAAGCACGATGAAGCACAAACACATCACACTCCAAGTCATCACGCAGCACACTATGTCTCACACAGAACACATACGTATGTCACAAGCATTCCATGACACGAACACACGACACCAAACACACGTAAGTCAACACACCTCCAAGTCCGGACGCACTTAAGAGCGCCATCTCTCACCGCAATGCACAGAAGTACAGCGACCACCACAGCAGTTCGTGCACACCTCAAGTCTTCTTCACTCCTTGATGAAAGCCGCCGTCTCGCAGCATCTGTTTATGCAAGTCTGCACAAAACAGCCCAAAGAAACACTTGGCATTGGGTAGAACTATAACCCTAAAAGCCTCACGCGCCACTCAACAGCCCAGCAGCAACAGCTGGGAAGGAATGTAAGAAAAACTGCTCTTTCCCATTGTATTTAAAAAATTTCCTTGCCTAACACAAGAAACAAATGCCAATAAATAAGAACTTGAATGAAATTTTCACTGGTAAGATAAAGCACTTCATACCCAAAGTACATTTTTCTTCAACGAGCAAAAGAACTTGCTAGGAAATTTTGGAGAAGCTATATATACTGATAACACACGATCTGAATAGCAAGAGTACCTAAAACAAACCCATTGGCGAATTGTTGGTTAACCCAATGGTAGGAAGTGTCGACTGTAGAAAACTCCCAGAAGGTTGCTCATCAGTTGTGTGGCTGCAGACCAATTTAGATTAACCCACGTAGAGCAATGACGCGAGAGAAGCCAACACTGAAGAAGCGAGGTTAAGTACTCAATTTCAAATGAGCACTACAAGAGCGCATCGCTTCAAACATAGACGATTGGAGNGAAAACTCCCAGAAGGTCGCTCATCAGTTGTGTGGCTGCAGACCAATTTAGATTAACCCACGTAGAGCAATGACGCGAGAGAAGCCAACACTGAAGAAGCGAGGTTAAGTACTCAATTTCAAATGAGCACTACAAGAGCGCATTGCTTCAAACACAGACGATTGGAGAACTGAAATACAAATTACGAATCCATCAAGCCAATTAAAACGGAGAAATGCCAGTAATTAAACCCCAACACATTATGAAAGCACGAAACTCTTAATCATCTAATGTAAATGCTGAAACCATGCAACAAAAATTTCACAAATTTACCGTTTTCTAATAATCAAATTCAATTTCAACAACATAATCCCATGCGAACAGAAATATTTGAACACAAAAATAAATTCCACAGACATGTAATCCAAATGAGCATCGAAGTAACTCTTAATAAGCTTCATTGGCAAACAACCCACTACACAACGGATTGAGTGACCGCATGCAGTGGGCAGCTGAAGGTACACTGCGTTGCAATGACTCGGCAGTTGCTACAACAAGAGGCAGTCAATGGTGCAACACAGTGGAGGATCTACGATAAAGCTTATTGAACTTCACTGCTCCATGATGTACATACATTGGAAGGTCAAGCAACACCGCCTAAACAGCTTCCTTAGCTAAACACTCAACAGCGCATCCACAAATTATCGAAATAGCTACAGAAACAGGAATGGCGTCTTGTGCGCTTTGACAAAAATATGTAACGTACAGGACAAGGTCACATTACCCTTGCCGTATCATCAGTAGCACTAAAATATAATTGTCCCAGGTACGGTATTCCTCATGTAAAGTAGCTTGAATAAACACGCTTTTGCGTAAGAGTTCATACAGAAAAAAATATACCAAAAATTGCACAGTCCACAAAAAATAAAATAAACCTAAAAAAAAAGGGATAAATAAATGAAATAAAAAATAGTCGGACACCTCTGTTATTTATTACGAACATAACCCTCTTCTCAGTACCTACGATAAAAAAAGAGCAAGACATTACCTATCACCTGCTAGATACAAATTTAAGTTATACACCTCCGACAAGAAAGAAAACTTTGTTCTCCAGACAGACAATACCGAAGCAGAAGTTCCCTCCCAATTATGGTTGGAATCCCTCCCAATTATGGTTGGAATCCCTCCCAATTATGGTTGGAAAACAATACTTCACTGTTTGTAGATAGAACATAAGAGTGGCAAGAGCCAGTAATATCATGGAAGTGCCTCACAGCCCATGTAGCTCGCTCAGCTCACGTTTGTTAGGAGCGCATTACGAGCAGCTTGGCGCAGAGGAACTAACAGCTTCCCTATAGCCAGTAGCTCCACACATCTCTACCTCCGCACAGTGCTCTCTCTTCTTGTCACAGAAACTTATTAAAACCGGTTATTTATTACAAACACAGTGTAAAAACTCAACTGAAGAGAATATTATAAACCTAGTGTTAATTAGCATAAAAAATTATATACAGATACATTGAAGGGAAAATAAGTCTCTTTTACAACGGAACACAGACATAATAAAAACTGCGTTGTCTTAAAAGAAAACTAAAGTTAAGCTAATGGAGCAAGGCTACAAAAACGTTATCTCTTAGCAGCCAACAGCAGAAGAGGCTGACTCAAGACCATTTACTATAAAACTCAGAATATACATCAATTTCCACAGCCTTCCCCTCATCAATGGAAAAGTTCAAAAATTGATCACTCACCTTGAATTTCAAGAAAATGCGCAAGCGCGCCATCAAAGAAATCTTTCTGTTATACGAAATATGACTCGCCCGCAACTAAAATGAAGAGGCAGATAAAACAACTAGCCGATATGTCAAAGCATTACATTATATGGTGGCATAACGGGTCACTCCTCTTCACAAAGTTTCCTGTGCTGTTGGTCATTCTTTACTCAATTCAAACTTAATACAATGAACTCACTGGTAATGTACAGAGATAGCTCGTCACTGGGATATTATCAAGTCATATAGCGTTCCAATTTTTAGTTTGCAACAATTACAGGCCAGTTGCAACATCATCTAGTTGATGAATAAATATAAAACTTATTACCGTGCCTTACTAGTTTCGCGATAAAATGACAGAAACCGCACATTGGCTGTTACGTACCAGAAAGAGTGTTGGCAGAATTTCCCCATTTTCAAAAATTTTCATACCTGCTCGCAGTTTTCGCTGGTAAACGACTGGTTTTTATTATCACATCTTAAAAAAAAAAAAATCACCATCATCTAAAAACCATGCACTGGCTGAACTTCACATTCTCTAAACCTGCGTTGTTTGGTAGTTGTCCACACTGACATACGTCCTCCAGCACGGTAGGTATGTAACACCAGCAATGCTTTCATTCACTGGTTCATTGCCATTGCATATTGCTACTCTTTGATAAAAAAATCACTCCTCTGGAACTGACGTATGTATAATTGACGGGCGCTGCTTCCACTAGTAATGTCTTGTTCAACACAATTTGGTAATAAGCAGGAGTAACCGTCCTAACCCATCAAACGTCGCACGGCCAGAACTTCACAACTTTCAGACCTAACATAGAGCGATGGCACACGAACACTTCCAAAATAAGAGAAGTTCAGGGAGGTTGTTCATAACAAAGAAAGTAAAACGCAACGGAAGCTGGTGACACTTGTGACGTCTCACGCTGCCTGCCCCAATAGGTCCAGCTTACATGGAGCGGTACGGTCCTTGAAGCTTCAGGAACTGCAAGTTGTAAACAAATAGTCAGCATGGATGACATAGATGACAGACTAGAGCAGTGGTATCAAACCTTTTCTATGCCTGGCACTCCTAGAAAATTTTGGTTGTGTGCTCGCACCCCCTACAAAATTAGCAACCTCAATGATGATAGAGAATTATCACCCCCGAACGAAGTGTGAGGGGTGAAAATGTGTTCGTTGAAGATTTAATATATTTGTATATAAACATGTTTGTAAACATATGCCTGTCCACCCGATAAGTGGTCTAAGGAGTTGAATAATGTTCATAATTTTTTGCAGGAAATCGGGTTAGTTGCCCTCAATGTGACCCATGCCAAAAAACTAGGATTAGCCGCCCATAAAAAAATGACTGCAATGAAATTTGCTCTCCACCCAAAAAAGGTAGAAAGAGTTGAGCTATGTTCATTATTTTTTACAGGAGTCTGGTGAGCTGTCTTCGATGTGACCCATACCAAAATATTAAGATTCGCTGGCCATCAAAAATGACGGCAATGGAATTTGCTCCCACCGCGGGCGATGGTCTTAGCCACGAGGCGTTCTAGTTTTATATCAATTTGTGTCACAAATTGATTGACGTGGATAAAATCTAAGGTCTCGCACCCACACGGAGCACGAGCATCCCGGGTTGGGAAGCCCGGCACTAGAAGGTGTATAATAAGACGAACCTAAAGGCCCAGTCTCACAGTAAAGCAACGCCAAGGCATTAATTTAACGTCAGCTATAGATACAAATTAGAAAATTATTATTACAGTACGTCACCATTGATTATGCAAATGCAATTTTGTTTCTACTTATTTTTCAAGGTAAGTGTAAAATATTTCAAATGTTAATAGTAAGTTAGTGCACAGGTATGTTGTAACTATAAAAACAATTAGTGAAAAATAAAACGGAACAATTTCCCACGTTTTGGCGACATTTGCTTATCGCACGGTGTTCTGCTGTTACCCCAGATTATGCAACATCACTCTCTAGTCAACATGGGCAAGAAAAGCGGTCTAACCAGTGAAGAAAAGATCAAAGTGACCACGGTATTGGCTTCTGGTAAGACAACACTCGAAGTTTCCAATGAATTACAGCGTGATCACCAAACAATTAAGACTTATGCAATTGAAGGTAAAGTCAACAGGAAAACTCTGGATATAGCGTCTACGAGGAAATTGACTGCTCGGGATATGCGACATTTGAAGGTTTCTATGGCTAGAAAAAACCTTTCTACAGTAAGGCGATATTTGAAGACACTGGAGCCCAAAAGTACTAAGCAGAAACACAAGATGTAAGGTCCTGAAAAAGCTAGAGAAAATGAAAAAAGCATTTAAACGATCACTTCTATCAAAAACTTATTAAGAAAATAGGGTCAAATGGGTTGAAGAGAACATGAAAACTAATTTCTCCAATGTCATATTTACTGACGAATACAGAGTCACTCTTGATGGTCCAGATGGATGGGTCCTCTATGACCGACCTCAACAGAAACGGCTTAAGGAGGTCGTCCCGGCGAAAATGGTCAAAATTATCAATTTTCTGTTTTTTGCTCAAAAAGTGTCTTCAGGTATGGGGGCATTACATCCCAAATTTTTAGGGGGCTAGCGGCACTAGAACAACCCCAAAATGGGGGGGAAATGGGTCCACAGGGGGTCCAAATTTGCCTTTTTTTTTTTGCTGCTGCTGTTAGACAATAAATATATTTGGAAACTTTATGCATAGAGATATGTTTAGAGCCTACTGGAAGTTCAACTTCCACTAGCCTCTTGCCCCCGTGGGCGGGTGGCTCTCACCCACTTTAGCCTGTCTGGGGTCAACCATCCGGTGTCCAGGTCTTAGAGNCCCAGATTATGCAACATCACTCTCTAGTCAACATGGGCAAGAAATGCGGTTTAAAAAGTGAAGAAAAGATCAAAGTGACCTCGTTATTGGCTTCTGGTAAGACAACACTCGAAGTTTCCAATGAATTACAGCGTGATCACCGAACAATTAAGGCTTATGCAATTGAAGGTAAAGTCAACAGGAAAACTCCGGATATAGCCTCTACGAGGAAATTGACTGCTCGGGATATGCGACAATTGAAGGTTTCTATGGCTAAAAAAAACCTTTCTACAAGTAAGGCGATATTTGAAGACGCTGGAGCCCAAAAGTACTAAGCAGAAACAGAAGATGTGAGGTCCTGAAGAAGCTAGAGAAAGTGAAAAAAACATTTAAACGATCACTTCTATCAAAAAATTATTAAGAAAATAGGGTCAAATGGGTTGAAGAGAATATGAAAACTAATTTCTCTAATGTCATTTTTAATAACGAATGCAGAGCCACTCTTGAGGGTCCAGATGGATGGGCGTCTGGATGGCAGTTCCATGACCGACCTCAACAGAAACGGCTTAAGCATCAACAAGTTGGTGGAGGTGTAATGATTTGCGCCGAGATAGTAGGTGACACCCTTATTGGTCCATTTGAAGTGCCAGGAGTCAAACTAAATGCAGAAAGGTACTACCAGTTTCTTGAAGCCAACTTGATTCCATGGCTTGATGAGCAGACTATCGCATGCAGATTCAAATTGGTTTTTCAGCACGATAACACTCCCTCACACCGAGCTCAATACACTGCCAACTGGCTTGCGGATGAAGGATTTATATCGAAAAGGATTATGACCTGGCCAGCGAATAAACCGATTTAAATCCCATTGAGAACCTCTGAGCAATGGTAAAATGGAAGGTCTATGAAGGTGGTCGGCAGTTTTCGAGCAAAGTAAGCCTGTGGAATGCAGTAAAAATAGCTGTAGATTCTATTCCACCATCTGAAATATCAAACCAGACTAAGTCTGTTGATAATCGCCTGATAAAAATCATGAAAATGGAGGTTGCAATGTTCAAAATTAACTTGTTTTGTTTACCACTACTGAACACTTATTTCGGTGTTAATTGAATTATTTTGGTTATAATTTCTTGGTTTTGGACGTTTCATAAAAACATTCCTGTTCACTTATACTTATTTCCTCTTTATGACGTTTTTATTAATTTATTGCATAATCTGAAGTAACAGTAAACAACTCGTAAAGAAGCAAATTTTATGATGAACTTAGGAAATGACTAAATATTTATTTTACAAGTGCTGTTTATATTTGCAACATAGCCATACATTTAGTTAATATTGATATTTCAAAGTTAGACACTTATCTTGAAAAATAATGTAAAAAAAATTGTATGTATTTGCATAAAAGGTAACACGCTGTATATTGTGGTTTTTCCCGCCGTATTAGATACAAAGACTATAATTTTGTATGATATATTTTAGAAGTTGAGTCGAACTCAAATGAGTTCTATTAGAACAATCTTGGCTAGGTGCACCACGTCTGACAGGATATAAGGCGCGAACATCTCAACTCCACACGGCTCGGTCGAACGAAATCGCTCAGCCGTGCGGCGCAGAGAAGGAGACGAAAAACGAAGAGAAGGAGACAGAAGAAAGCGAACACTCGTGCGGGGGGTCCCTTCCGTGGCCCCCCACATGGGAGCGGATAGGAGTCCCATGGGATGGGTCGCTTACCACCATTCGGCGGCCCACCTCGCGGAACACAAGGGGCAATATTGAGAACCTACCCAACTCTACAAAACTAACCTTTTCCGCAGGAACTGCGGCCAGATGCTACATCCCTTGCGGAGAAGGCACTCGGGACCCTTGGGTGCGTGATGCCCAAAGATGTTGTGGTAGGGAAAGGGCCCTCCACAATATGCCCCTGAGGGTTACGAATTAGAAAAACACACAGGCTGCACATGATAGCATGGGTGCGTTAAACGTTTAGTTGCAATAAATTACTTGTCATATGGACAGTTCTGATCATGATGAACTTTATAGTGTTAAGGCTCGGTCAGTGACCGTGCAAGATTCATTCTACACAGCAGCGACAGATATAATTACTTCAACTGCTGCCAGTTTTTCTACACTTGACTCAAAACAACTGTTGCGTAGAGTCACCAACAAACAATGAGCATATACGTACCACTCGGGTTTTTCGGCATTTGCTCTCAGTCAGATCAAATAGAGCAGCGTGTACTGCGGAGATATTTGTTGGCACATATCTTCCACAAATTGTACTGAAACAAGTGAACCTTAATGCGTAGCTTCAAGTGTTGAGCTACAATTGACATACCGCAGGCACGTAGAGAAATGAGCGAATTGCAGTGAGACATTACGTACCAGATAATAATGAATAAATGAAAACCCAAGTTGGATATTTTTCGCTAGGGTAGAGTGAATATAACACAACAGTGAAGTAAGCAAGCACGGACATATAGGCATGATTGAGGCCAATGACCACAAGCCGATCGATCGGAGCTGTACATCCCTCAAAGTTTGTATTAAGTTTCACGTGCTCTTTCAATCGACAGGGGAAAAAAAAGCAAATGTCAGAATATTCAAAGGATGGAATTTAACTGTCAAACGTCGCTTAACCACCAGAAAATACACGACTTAAGCCGGGAACATATTGGAGCAACAAGCGATGCAACGCAATTTTTGCAAGAGGCTTGTTGCTTGCCGTCTACAGCTGTGATTCAGGCTCGGTCACAATGGCCGGACGCAACAGCTACCTGCCTTGTGTAGGTACGTTCCGAAATCTTGAACGGCGGTGGTATGTTTGATTTGCAGACGTTCAAAATATATGCGGAAAAAATTCGAATTTGCAGTTGAAAGCTAATGAACGACGAAGTAATGTATTATTGATACTATTTATTGGCATAAGCAAAACAGATAAGCACAATTGAACAAGTTGGCGAGATTTAGGCCAGGCGCTTGGTTAAGCTAACAACTCAATACCACACGATAATATTTAGCATGCGTGTTGTGAGTTTCAATTATTCATCAAAGATTTCATCAGTAATAAAAAAAAAAGCTTTGCCTAATGTCAAGAAAATAGAGTTTACTCGTTAACGATTAAACTGATGAAGAGGAACCGATCAATACGAAATAGTCTGTATTTTTGTACGTACAACAAAACAACAAAAGGACAAATTCAACCCCGTTATAGTGACAGTGATGGAGTATTTCATTCAATTAATACCAGAAATTGTCCACCATGGTAAAAAATACGTATCATTTCCTATTGCAATATAACTATAAGTTTTATCTAAATAATTCATTTGTGAAAAACAAATCTTTCAGCTCGAACTATATTATCATTGGGATGTGCACTGGAACAGCACGACTATTCTCATATTGGAAGCGACACGCTGATTGGTCGTTCATTTTTACGCCAAAGTTCCCCACTACCGCAATCTCAGGCAACTCACTACAGAGAGATTTCATTTATTTTCGGCAAAAAAATGGAACCATTTTGCAGCATATGTCTGTGAAATCTGCACAAAGTATTTTTTCATCACTGATTGCTACTGAATTCGTATATTAGTTCAAGTAAGACTATAAATCAGAGAACAAAACAAAATCAAGTT
>LQNS02276622.1:14290242-14306538 GCA_001587735.2 Parhyale hawaiensis
TGAAACTGGTATGCGTCAGGTTGGTTTCTCTCTGAACAGGACCCGGGCCACCTTGAATGGCTCGATTTCCGCTATGAAGGAGAGGGCTTTGTCAAGGAATATTTGCCTATACTTAGGTTTTTTTCCTAATACATTGTACCTGGGTGGCAACACCGCTTAATCCGCCTTTAGATCGGAGCTAGTGACAGTGCACTAAGTTACAGTTGCTGGTCTGGTTCGTTGCTGTCATCAGTTGTGCTGGGATCGCCGAATACCCCATTCGGGTACCCATGAGCAGTTCGCCCAGATACCAGTTCTACCAAATTGTCAATTCTCCAGCCGTGCCCTGTCCGCTCTTAAACTGCTATCTGCCTGAACGTGTCAACTACTCTTGATTGTGTCAACTACTCTTGATGGTGTCAACAACTCTTGATGGTGTCAACAACTCTTGATGACGCCAGCCGCCTTCTGAAGACTGCAACAACCTCTTGTCGCAACTGTCATTATCTCCGGGTTGTTGCCTCAACTAACTGGCTGGTCAGGCTGGTCTTACTTCAATCCATATGACGAAACAGCCGTCCATAGTCCATTATTGAGTTACATTTAGGCAGTACAGTTTCATTCATTCTAATTACTACCGGTATTATCTATTAACAGTTCAATTCCAGCTCGGTTAAATTCGCCACGTTATTAAGATTTAATCCCATTTAGGAAACAGCCGCATCCTTGTCAAAGTTTCATCTAGTGTTCATTAACTGTATAGAGTCCAGTATAGACCAGATTCATATCTTTTGCCCTATAGTACGCCGCGACCCAAAAATCCTATCATTTGCTTAATTAGGTTTGTTGTTACTCGTGTTCCTTGAGTTTAGTTAACTATGTTGCGTCTTACTAGATCTTGAGATTACTTACTTTTTAATAACTTTTTGGGTTTAGCATCTTGAATTAAATAACGTATGCATAGCTGTGTTTGCGTATTCACATCCTTGAAGTTCTGGCCGAAATTAATAACGGGAGTTATTTGTTGTCTCCCTGAGATAGTAGTGAAATCTTAACAGGCGAAGACTTATAGCTTTCTATTTACAGGCTTCATTGTCGCTGGAGGAGGGAAGTGTGTACGGGAAGTCTGCTCCGTCTGCCCGGTCTCGGCACACAGTCCCAGGACAGGGATCAAAGGACTTGTTCTAAGCGGGCTAAGTACTGATAGGTAAGTTGCGCCCTGCGCTGCTACAGGCAGGGATCGCCAGAAGACTTAGTATGGGTGNGCCCGGTCTCGGCACACAGTCCCAGGACAGGGATCAAAGGACTTGTTCTAAGCGGGCTAAGTACTGATAGGTAAGTTGCGCCCTGCGCTGCTACAGGCAGGGATCGCCAGAAGACTTAGTATGGGTGATGTACGGAAGGCTGCGGTGCACAGCCTTAGTAAAGGTAAAAGGTAAAGTCAACTTAGACCACACCCTCACCTGCAAACCCACCATGCACTGTTTTGTGCTGCGGGAAGGGTAAAATGTCTAGTAATCGTCCACCATGCTAGTAGCCGTCCACTTGGCACTAAAAAACTTCGTGTGCGAAAACTAGCAGTGCTAGAAAGCTGTACATAGGCTTAAACTGTAGGCTAAGTAGAGCCGCACCAGACCTGAAAATGACTGGCGAAAAAAAGAAAACAATAAAAAATGGTGGTGGTTTTCCCATTTTTTTATATTTTTAGAGAAAACATGCGAAAACCTCCATTTTTTGTTTCATTTTTTTTGCCCGCCATTTTCAAGGATGGTGCGGCTCTACTTAGCCTACAGCTTAAGCTATGTACGGCTTTCTAGCACTGCTAGTTTTCGCACAGGAAGTTTTTTAGTGCCAAGTGGACGGCTACTAGCATGGTGGACGGGTACTAGACAGGTTACCCTATTGGCCCACTGGCCCCAGATGAGTAAGTGTAGTTGCAGTCAATCTCGGGTCACCAAGAACTATGGCGCCTATTTGGCGGAAGGAACAAATGACCCGAGACCCCTCACCCCCTCATATCTGAGAAAGGCAGTTCCGCCACGGCACCGTGCATGCAACTGCCGACTTTCGTCCTTGCAGACTGATATACGATACAGCCATAGTCTAGTTTCGAGCGTACAAGGGTTTGATAGAGGTATAGAAGGGTTTGCCGGTCGGCGCCCCACAACAGTGGCGTCAGGTGCTTGAGGAGGTTGAGCCTACGCATGCATTGTGTTCCAAGCATCTCGATGTGGGGTTTCCAGGACAGTCTTCTATCTATTATTATTCCGAGGAATTTCACTTCTTCATGATGGTTTATACGTTCTCCGTACATTTTAAGTTCGGGTGACATTACATCTCTGGCACGCCTGATATGAAGGGCAGAGGTCTTGGCAGCAGAAACGGCAAAGCTATGGTCGGTCGCTCAGTTACAAACGCGTCCAATGGCCCGCTTCATTCGTCAATGTAGAACAGCCAGATGTCTCGAGAAGTAGAGGATCAGGTCATCTACGTATAGTGACCCATATGTACACGTATTCGGGAAGGTCTGCTATGATGTCGTTCATAGCTAGTAGGAATAGGGGGTACAGCGAATGACGCTTCCCTGCGGAACCGCCTCATTCTGCGTCATCACAGGGGAGAAGGCCAGTCCCACTCGGACCCTGAAACGTCGCACGCTCCGAATTGCTGCAAGTAATAGGCCATGTTCAGGGTTGCGGAGTCTGAAGTCGGAAAATCTTGAGGGCCAGGAGTCGAAGATTCTGGAGGGCCAGGAGTCGAAGTCGGACCTTGAACCATCCAACTCCGCCACCCTGGCCATGTTACCTCTTATACCTATTTTATGTAGTTGTAAGAGTATTCTGTGTCGCCAGGGAGGATCGTATGCCTTTTAAAATCGAAGAAGAAACAGATAGTGTGTCCCTTAGGTGTCATGTTCTCTATGATGTAATTTTGTGTACGCACGAGGGCATCGGTGGTGCTACGGGACTGTCGAAAACCGTGTTGCACGTTGCAGAGGAGAAATGTTGGCTTCCAGATAATTCACCAGGCGGGTGTTCACGATTTTCTCCAGGATTTTTTCGGGGCAGTTGGTCAACGCAATAGGACTGTAGCTACTTGGTTCCGTGGGAGGTTTATCTGGTTTTATGAAAGCTAGTACAGTGGCGAGGCGCCATTGTTCCGGATAGTTGGGCGTTGTCCAAATTTTGTCGTATATTAGGAGTACTCGAACCGTTGAATGGTGCATGGGTTTCAGCATCTTTTAGTGTATACCATCAGGGCCGGGACTTGTATTTTTGCATTGTGTGCGTGCGTTAGACTTCCAATGCTGTGATTGGATCGTTGTATGGCACCTCGTCGTCTTCNACCGTTGAATGGTGCATGGGTTTCAGCATCTTTTAGTGTATACCATCAGGGCCGGGACTTGTATTTTTGCATTGTGTGCGTGCGTTAGACTTCCAATGCTGTGATTGGATCGTTGTATGGCACCTCGTCGTCTTCGCGACGGGTAGCAAAGTTCAGGGGGTCTCGTTCCAATTATCTTTTCGTGTGAACAGCTCGAGGGTAAGTGCTGACCTCACTAAAACGTCGAGCCAAGCGGTCGGCGACCTGGTCAGGTTCCACAATCACCTCGCCATACTTCTTTATGCAAGGAGGGCCGTGGCGTGGTTTTCCGGTCATCCTAGTAACAAGTTGCCAGACCTTGCTCATTGGAGTATTAACGTTTAGCGTAGTTGTATATTTCTTCCAAGAGGCTTTAGGGCCTGGTGCAGGGTAAATTGTGCTCGCGAGCGTGCACGGCAATATGCTACTTAATTAGTCAAGCATCTACTTTGTTAGTAACGTCGGAGTAGTCTCTCTCCGCACATACTCGTGTGCACTCGTCGCTCCATCATGAACTCTAATAGGAGCGGCTCCCCCTCTGGATATGGGGATGGCCCCTGTGGCAGCCCTCGACAGGGCTTCCGTGAAATGATCCACCATCAGGCCGACGGGCAGGCGTTCATCTAATTCCTCCATCTGGCTCAAGGCCTCGAAGGTAGCCCAATCGGCTCGCCAAAAGGTATAACGTGGCGCTGAATCATGGTTTTCGAGGTCCGGGAAACTGGTGCACACACGGTAGTGGTCGCTCCCGTGGGTGTCCTAAGTCACAGTCCACTGGGAGTTAGGAAAGAGATCAGGCGTGCAGAGGGCAAGGTCTATCGCGGAGGTAGTTCCTGTATGTATGTAAAAAGGGGTCTGTGCTCCTGTGTTGAGGCATAATCAGTAGTTCTGAGCAAGCGCTCGACAACCAAGCCTCGCGTGTTATTAGCATTATTACCCCACGTTGGGTGTGTTGCATTGAAGTCGCCCAACAATAGGAAAGGGCGCGGCAGTTCAGCCACTAGTTCAGTGATATCTGCTAGGTGGATTACTTGGTTCGGGGAAATATAGATTGCATATAGTGGTGGCCCTGTTTCGTAACTTGATTTGCACGGCCATGGCCTGCCTGTAAAGGTGTTAGGTGGCACCCTGAGGCACAGACGCGCTGTTACGACGAGGATAGAGAGTCCCGTTCCAGGAACGCGAGCCTGGGTAGGGAATGATATTCAGCAGTGTAGTTCCGGGGCAAAGGAGGTTTGGTATAACCAAGCATGGTCTCTTGTAAGCATACACATATAAGTTGGCGCAGTTCCATCAGGCGGTTTAGGTTAACTTTGTTGGTTTCGTATTCCATTGCAATATTGTACTTATTTGCTATGTTTCCTGTTCGAGCCTCTTCCTGTCGTGCTTTGGAAGGAGCAGGGGCTGTCGCGTGAGGTAATCACTGTCTGCATTGGGGAGGTGTCAGCCTTCTTTCTGTCTCCATCTTTCCACGCCCGCAGGGTCACCGCAGGTGGCAAGGACCCCGCGTGGCGTCCGGAGGGCACGCTGCGTCCCGCGGGCAACGGGGCTCGTCCACCGCCCGCACCCCGGTCCTGTGAGGACGTGCGCTGGTCGCACGAACGTTGCTGCCGATCGGAATCGCGCCGCGCACCGGTTACATGTGACGTTACTCGTCCTGTAGAGGCCCGAGACGTCCCGCGAGGAACTCGGTCTCTTCGCGATTTTAAAAGGTACGATACTTGTTGTAGGGGATGAATAGCTGTTCAAACGCTTTGCCGCGGGAGCGTTTCATTGCTTTTACTAGTTGTAAAGGTCTATGGACGTACTGATAGTGTTTGTTAATAATAGTTGTTTCGTTTTCAAGTTTCTGTGTAGGTCTATCCGGTTATGTCCGTCCGGTCCATCTCCTCCCCGAGGCACTGTAACCTGGGCTGCATCGCAGCCTGAAAAAACAGGCGCAGCAGAGGCGGGAACAGCCCCAGCAGACCCGGATGCAACAGGCGCAGCAGAGGTGGGAACAGCCCCAGCAGACCCGGATGCAACAGGCGCAGCAGCGGCAGAAACGGCTCCAGCAGGGCCGGAAGCAGCATGCGCACCAGAGGCAGAAGCAGCCCCAGCGGAACCACAGGCAACAGGGCCAAAAATAGCTCCAGCAGAGCCAGAAGCAACAGACAGCGCAGCCAGAGGCAGCCGCAGCAGAGCCGGAAGCCGCAGGCGTGGCAGAGGCAGAACTAACCCCAGCAGAGACAGAGGCCTTAGGCGTAGCAGAGGCAGCAGCAGCTCCAGCAGAGGCACAAGCATCAGGCGCAGCAGAGGTAGATACGGTCCCGGCAGAGCCAGGAACTACAGGTTCAGAGGCAGCTTCAGCAGTCAGTGCGGGCCGCGCCGGCACCAGCGGTGGGAGCACCGGCCTCAGCGGCGACCGGTACTGCAGGGGTAAAGACCCAGCCGAGAGAAGTAGGTCCCGCAAGGACGATGGGAGTCTCCATGTCCGCGGCACACTTACTCAAGATATAGTCCGCCTCAGTCAGGCCTCCCCGATATAGGAGTCGACAGGGGACGCGCCAGTAGGCCCAGCAGTGTCTTCAAAGGATACAGCGGGCGCAGCTGCAGCCACATTCGCGGCGAGAGAAACGGTAGAATCATAGGCAGGAGCCGAGGGAGAAACCGGGAGTGCACGATGGGCGTCAGTAGGGTACGTGATCACGGGCAGAGAGAGAGGGCCGACAACACTGGTCGCAAGGGGTCGATGATCTAGCTATCTCGCCTCTGGGTCCAGAAACAGCAAGAACCTCAGTCCTAGGGGCGGCATCACGGTCCCCAACAGCCCCCCCCCCCCATAGCAGCAGTGCCAGATTCGTCTAGGTTCAGTGGTTCAGTCTGTGTTGCCCCGTCAGCTAGCGACGTGCGAGCCGGCGGTTTTCGTTGTACCGGTGGGTCCGGGGCACCGCTCGCACTCTCGCTAGTCACGTAAAGCACGGCCGTAAAAAGTGCCCTGCGGCTTTCCACCAGTCTCATGGCCTCGCCGTAGCTAATGTGCTCCCTGGCCTGAGTAGCCAGGACCTCTTGTTCATATTTGTGAACAATGCAAGTTGGTGAGTTAGCTGGGTGTGATTTACTGCAGTTGGAACACCTGGTTGGTGCGGTACATGGTTGTTGGTGTTGGGGTCAACAATTTTGGCATATTGGGGTAGTTTTACGACAAGTTTTTGCTACGTGTCTGTATTGTTGGCACTTGAAGCAGCGGCAGGGGTGGGAAATATAGAGCCGCACTGGGCACTTCACCTAGCCAATTTCCACCGCTGATGGGGGGATAGGGTAACATGTCTAGTACCCGTCCACCATGCTAGTAGCCGTCCACTTGGCGCTAAAAAACTTCCTGTGTGAAAACTAGAAGTGCTAGAAAGCCGTACATAGGCTTTAACTGTAGGCTAAGTAGTGCCACACCATCCCTGAAAATGGCGGGCGAAAAAAAAAACAAGAAACAACGGCGGTGGTTTTCACCTTTTTCTTTTTAGTAAAAAAAATTGGAAAACTACCACCATTTATTCTTATTCAATTTCTTTAGCCCGTCATTTTCAGGGATTGTGTGGCACTACTTAGCCTACAGTTTAAGCCTCTGTACGACTTTCTAGCACTGCTAGTTTTCACACAGGAAATTTTTTAGCGCCAAGTGGACGGCTACTAGCATGGTGGATGGGTTCTAGACATGTTACCCTATGAGCACCAGAAGTGAAGATAGAAATGGGAGTATCAATGTCTGAACCATTTTCTTTTCTCTTCACCCTATAAACGATCCTCACTCCGGACTCTTAGAGGGCCTGGAGGAGAACCCCATTGGTGTACTTTGGCTTATTTAGGAACCAAATCGTGCCTTTAATTTGGATGAGGCGATCATTGGGGGCGGCAGAGACCTAACTACCCTTAGCGTCCTCACACTCGTCATTGCTCTTGACTGCTGCTCGCTCTTCACTTCCACCAAGAGTGTGCCGGCCCTCGTCTCCGTGACCTTGGCAGGGTTGCCTTCCAGCGTCCGTTACAGGTCGCTGTAAGTTCTTATGATGTCTATACCACTAATGTCTCCCTTCTTGGTGGAGATATCAAAGAAACGTTCAAAGTTTCTCTGCGCTCAATACCCGAACAGGAAACTGGGCTCGTGTTCCTGTCCAAACCGTCTATGCTCTCATTTCTGTGACCAGCGTCGGCGTCTACCGCATACCCTTCCGCTAGTGCGTCTGGGGGGCTAGTACGGTAACATCTAATATTCAGTTCTTCCGTGGTCGGAGCTCGGCGTTGTGCCCGCTCCCACACTCCCGGCGGATAGAAGCGACGGGGCAGGCTCTGGCAGCTCGAAGGTGTGGTTCATGTCCGAGTCCATTAGAGAGGTCCGGTCCGTCAACCAGAGAGTGGAAGGCAGAAGGGGGGACCACGACGGGTCCGCCCCTCCACGCAAACGGCCGATCTCTCTTTTATCAGTAGGTCAGAAACACAAAATAAACAAATAAAAAGAAAACCACGATCCGGTAAGACTGGGCACTGACTGCGTTGGTTCTACCTGCACTTCAGATTGTGATAGAAAAAGAAAATAAATATCTCTGAAGTAATAAAGAAGAGAGAAGATGTTGAGTAGGAATACTAATGGTACCACCACGAGAAGGTGCAGTTCAGCTTGAATACAATTATACTAATTGTACCCCAGAGATCAAATCCTTGTCACTAGTAGCAAAACGTCCCTTCACCAGAGATAACAAAACACTTCGTACGTTCCAATAAACACGATGGTAAAGGAATGCTTAATATCCATCCTATGCCCTCTGAGGAGAAAGGAAATCATCAACAACAAACCTAATAGGAATAAGTATGAACAGGAACTACGACAGCCATCCATGCACTGCTTGCAACATTAACTACAAAGTATTTATTAGTGAAAAGAATACAAAGTAGCTATTTATTTGCAAAAACAATACAAAGCGGTTATTTATTTGTGAAAACACATACTAGCTATTTATTTGCGAAAACAATACAAAGTGGCTATTTATTTGTGAAAACAATAGCTACAAAGTAGCTATTTATTTGCGAAAACAATACAAAGTGGCTATTTGTTTGTGAAAACAATACAAAGTAGCTATTTATTTGTGAAAACGAGACAATAACTTAACCAAGAACTTCGAGGTGTGAAAGAGAATAGAAGACAACTAAAATAAATCTAAATGCGGTCCTATGTAGGTAGCTAAAGGCATGTTTGTGGTCAACATAGCTACTTAAAAATGTTCCTAGCTATTTACTAATTTCAAAAGATAAGCATTATTGTTGCTATTCAAACCAGGTTTGAGTTCGTGAATAAAAAAATGAAACTTTATTAATCTAGATTACTATTGGCAGATTTTAGAATGCTAAAATTATCCGCTGTATGGGCAAAAGAGCAAAGCACGGCTCCATATGTAAAGCACATTGAAGAACGAGGATAGTTTCCAAATAAATATAACGTACTGTATGTATGGCAGAACTTTCCACTGTGCTCCATGACTCTGACACAAAGAGACAGCGTGACGTCTTACCACAGCACACAGCTGAGTGTGTTTGCCCGAGACGACATGAGCGATTTGGGAAAAACATCCTTGCATTGACAGAAAGTAAAAATTGTAAAACTATTCACTGATATTGGGCAAAATTTAACATTTGGAGAATATTGTAAAAAACTAATTCAAGTTGTTTGCAATTTATTCAGCAGGGTAACAAAAATACCGCACTGGTCAATTATACAAGGGGCAGAAGACATCGTCATTATGGACTAAAGTACAAGAGATGCATGCAGTTCATATTGTTGACGAAATCTGTCCTAACATTTGCACAGGCAGTTGTAAGTAGCTAGTTAGCAACAGGAGTGAATTCATACCGTAACACTGCCAAGCATTAGCAGATTTTACACAATAGCTACCTACTTGCTGGCAATAGGTCAAACGTTCTGTGACTGACGCATGCACACTTGTCAAGGGATGTTAGACGGCATGGGGAGGTTGGATGAGATGACATGCTTTCCTTTATTGATGTTTTACTGGCAACAGATGGAGTGAGAGTGACTTAAACAATGATTATTAGCATTAAAATTGTGTTAGATAATGGACGCAAAACCTTCACTGTGCTCGTGAGCCATGAAGAAACATGAGGCATGCACGGCTAGTCAAGAGTGACAGGATAATTGTAAAAACTAAGATAGGAAAAACTAACATTTTCATCTAGGCCAACACAGATGTAGCTACATGGCACAAGCCAAATTGCAGGCAGGCTTAAAAGTTTAGCAACCTAAATTGCCAAAATATAAAACTGCTTCACCAGTCACAGCTGCCACTGAACATACAATAACATCTGATGCAGCCAAGAGTAAAGCTTAGAAGCTACTAAACAGGTCGTAACAAGAGAGTAAATTCAATATCAGAGTAAGAAAAATTACTGTAATCAGAACAGAAATGCAGGGCACAACAAAAAGAGAGACGGCTTGCACATGCATAGCTTATACACAGCCAAGGCCATATTAAAATATGCAATGCAAGATGGTTTGAGCAAAGACGAAACACAGCAGTGACTATGTCATATCACAATTAGCTAGAAAAATTATAGGGATTTCCAAGCACAAAAGAAAGACGATAGCACTGCTAACACTTTTGGACACATGCTCTTCTTTAAAACTTGGCAATAAAATAGGCTAAGTGAATGTAAAAATAATTTATTCTAAACGCCTAGGTATGCAGCTGACATATACACAGTCGTAAGAAAGTGAAAAATTAACATATAAATCAATAAATTTAGCATGACGTGGGCAAAATTTTACTTTACAGTCACTTGTGAAATGCTATAGCTACCTACAAAAACGTACCCGGCATGCTAAAATAGAAAACTAAGGAAAATTAAACAAAATTGCGGAACAGAACATTGCATCAGTTTATTTAATACGAGAAAATAAAAATCAAAGTAGGCAAATAAAGGTACTTAGTGGAACAAAGCTCATATTGTACCCGAGTTGACTTGATAGCATGCCCATGGAAGGATACAGTGACCTAATGTGCTGAACTAAAACATATTTACACTATAGGAAACTATAATTGTCATTACAACACAGCAAACAAAATTGTACATGAAGAAACACATCACTGTGCAGGTGAGATCCAGGCAGGTGTGACTGCCTCACCTTCATGCCCCGGGTGCTGCCACTGCTGCCCCCCGAGCCTCCAACATTGCTGCTACTGAGAGGACAGTTACTAGATGGTGGAGTATGGGGCGGCTGATGTCCTGCCTGCGCTGCGCTAGAGCCACTCAGAGAAGAAGTTGATGGTGGTGGTGGCTGTGGCTGCTGATGGAGAAGCGGCTGCATATCTAAAGGAGCAGGCATACCGGACGACTCCGGACAAGTGGTGTTCAGTTCCTGGTGATCGGAGCCAGTGTTGGACGAGACAGAGATAGCAGCCATTCTGTCTGCTCCTGTGCAGCCTCCTGGGAAGTTGTTGGGGTAGATAGCTCACGGTCTACTAAGACACAATACTTTCCTTCAAAACTCCACCTAAGCCTACCAGAATTTTCACAAAAAAAAAGATTGACCACAAGAACACCTGCACTATTAGAAGCAGCAAAAACAAGGAAGGGAAAGTAGATCAAAAAATTATTCTTTCAAGCAAATCAATGCCAGCAAACTGTCGATTTGTGCAGCCAAGCATATCGCAGCAAGAAGTCGGGTTAGTTCATTACATTAGAAAGGGAAAAACACACTAGAAAAAGAACCGAGAAATAACCCCAATGAAAACCCCATATTAGTGAATCACAGAACTTGCAGCTTAAAAATTAGAAACTAGTTATAAACCACAGCTAGGTTTGAGCACAAAACTTATACAATGATGGAACTTAAGAAAGTAAAGTTTCCAAACCAACAAAATCAACCTTAAGAAATCTACGATTTGCTCCACTAAATGCAATCTCTTAATGTAAAATATTTTGGCCAACTCATTCCTCTTCACTACTTTCCATTCCCGGAGAAAAGGTACAGTACTTCAAATGCATCATCTTAAATAATGAATGAGGAAAATAGTGTCGTGACAAATGCATATTGCGCCAGAAAGAATTGTAGGTATTTTTCCATACAGAGTAACCTAATCACTGACACAAATAGAACTTTTTGTAGTCCATTCAAGTGTTTTTCAGGTCCAGCTCCTATCGAACAGCTGGAAAGATCCAACAGTACCATAAAACGGGGTGACTTTGGACGCCGGAGGTGACTTGGGACTAAAACTGGTAACAAGAAATTTACTGCAGTGACAGGAAAAGTATCAAAAGTTAGAAGGAAACTTCTACAGCGTAAATGAAGGTTAGTATCTCTGTAGTATATCACTAGGCCCACACTTAAGCTCCACTAGCATAAACACAGCAAGGAATACATTTTGTAAACCAGGGTTGCGGAGTCTGAGGGTTCAAGGTCCGACTCCATCTCCTGGCCCTCCAGAATTTCCGACTCCGACTCCTGGTCCTCAAGATTTTCCGACTCCGACTCCTAGGTCCAACTAGTAGATATTTGATGTAAACATTAAACATGTCCAAATAATTTTTNAAAAATATCCACATTTACATTTTTTTTAAATTTGTGACTGAAAATTTAGATTTGAATATTTGTTTATAAATGGCCTCCCGGAGTCGGACTAAAAATTCCGACTCCGACTCCTAGAGCAAGTGAGATTCTGACTCCGACTCCCCCTCAAATCCTCCGACTCCGTCCGACTCCGACACCCTGTTGTAAACAAAACAAACAAAACGTATTCCTTTCTGTATTTATGCTAGTCGAGTTTGAGTATGGGCCTAGTGATATACTACAGAGATACCAATCTTTATTACACTGTAGAAGTTTCCTTCTAAGTTTTGATACTTTTCCTGGCACTGCAGAAGTCCCTTTTACCTGTTTATGTCCGATGTTTACCTCGTTTTACGGTACTGTAATAAATTTTGTGGACCATTTGAAACCTGAAATTATTAGCTTAGAAAATATAAATAATTAGGATTAAGCAAGCCTCGCACCCACAGGGCATTCACTGTCAATGGTCAATGCATAAAAATAAATGGAAAAAATTGACCTTGCTATAGCTAACTCTCATTATTATTTTATTTTTCACATCTCACAACCAAAAATTTTGAAAAAATTTAATACATAGCTACTGTATATAGGTAGATATACAATAGCTATATAAACTTCGTAAAGTTCTTCTAGGGAGGAATCAGACTTAACCAAATTTAACCCAACCCCCAAACTGTTTCCAACTTTGACTTTCCCTCAAATCCACAATCTTAGACTCTGTAACCCTGACGCCTATCACAACATATTTTCCCAATGCTGAGCTTTACAGGACGTCATCGCCAACAAGATACATGACCCAAGTAGGGTAAGGGGCCCAAAGGAAACGCACATGCGGTGAGGGGGACTGTGCAGCGGCTTGACGTGGTGAGAAATGTCCAATCAAACACAATTCTTTGTGGTTGTTCGGGAGACATAATGAGCACTTTTGCATGAATTGGGCATTTCTTGCAGCGTCCGGTCGCCGCGCCAGAGCCTTCCTACCACAAGTGCGTCTCCATTGGGCATGTGCATCTCCTTGGGGACACTTACCCTAACCCCAGAGAAACAGGTAACCTCATTGAGAGTGCTACTTGAAGGCTTCCTTGGAAGTGTCGATACTGAAGAGGACTCAAAAGGCTGAGGAGCAAATGGCGTCTGAGATATTAGAGAAAGGCAAGAGGGAACATTTTCTTGTGACGCATGGTCTATGGACCATGCAGGGTAAAAGATCAAGTCAACTTGTCTGAACCCCCAACTAGGGAACCCACACGCACTGGTCTGTGCTGCAGATATAGACCAACTGGCCCCTGGGGAGAAGACAACTGCAATTGATCATAAATTGTCAAAGAGCTAAGGCTCTGATACTATGTATAAGAAGCTCTTATGCTAACTATAGCTAAACTGTGCCCCATTACCTCCCCAACTCTAATAAGGCAAGCACACCCACAACAGCTGGGTACATATCAAATGCTGAGTGAGTGCACCGAGCGCTGCAAGAGCTCACTTGCCTGGTTGGCATTTAAACCCGCAATATTCAGTGTCATGAGATAGCACTGTAGGCTGCCAGTACCACGGGTAGAGGCCAGTTTCTCTCAAAAATTTGGAAGTCTCCAGCACAAGGTTTAGCTCACAGATCTTTAAGATATAGCTACCTCTCCACAGTCCAGTACACAAAAACATTCGTGGTATTTGAGAAAAGTTGCATGTTTGAAATGGTTTTAGTAAGACACTACTAATTATTACCCTAGACTGCCTAGAGCAGTGGTTCCCATTGGGGGTGCATATGAACCCTATGGACCCTCTGTTGGTTCACACATAGACCCCTACTGGTTCATGATGTTTGAAGCTTCCGTGTCAATATTACATTGTTTTGTCCCATAGATGATAAGAATTACAGAATATTTCAAGGTCATAGGAGCAAAAATATACATTTAATTTAAATAGCTTATAGTACCGTAGCTAATCTTTTACATAAATTTATTGGAACTGAAAATTTTCAACTACCATAAAGTGGGGCAAGTACGCTACATTTATAAAACATTAAATATAGCTATCTCCAAATATACTAACTATATATATATAGGTGTATATATAACTTTTTTCCCAGTTACAAAGTGGTATAGTCCATTAACTTAGTAAACATTTGAGCCCCAGTAGAATTCCCTGCATTGATTAGGTAAGTAGTTACAATAGTTTAAGTAAATATGTATTTTTTACCTTTTGCAAAGTCGGAGATGTAACAGTCACACACAACATGAAAATATGCACCAATTTCAGCAAAATTTTGGCAGTAGCTACATCACATATAATATAAGGTAGGCCTTTGCCCTTCGGGGCAAGGGCGCCAACTTCACACAAGGATTTAATACAGATCAAGACGGTAGGTATGTAACTACCATCCTGTGAGAGGTGTGCTGTGGACAAAGACCTACACTCCCGAGCAACTGCAAGCAGCTAGCTACTGAATGTGTAATAGATGGCAGAGCAATAAAAAAGGCACTGCAACGAATGGAGTGCCACAACAGACCATTTTGGACCATGTTTGTAGTGACCATTCAAAATCTCCCAAAAGCCACAGTTATTAGAAACAAATTGTTGTTCAGTGCTTTTAACTTTAGTGGTCTGCTTGTTAGGTAGGCTTGGGAGCTTTATTTATATTCTTTTATTGATATATATCTATCTTTACATGCATATGGCGCACTTGCCCCAAACTGTGAGGCAAATGCACCCCCCTATTCTTCCAGTGCAGCTCCTTATTTTTACAAGCAACAATACCTACTGTGATTACTGCTAAAAGTACCTACCCATAATACTAGCTTATAAACCTATCCATAAAATAAAACTGGAAATGTAACGTGTAGCAATTTTGATTCTGCCATGAAAAAAAAAAAAAACTTGCAAATGGGAGTGCACTTACCCAACTTAACAGTATGGTCTAGTATCCCTAAAAGCTTTTGTTGCATCACAAAATCTTAATGTTTTTTCAAAAATTACAAAAATAGCATAAGCTAACTATCATTCAATGCAAATGGGTCATTTAGGGAGAGTCAAAATAAATTCAAGAGAGTTAGCTATATATACAGTAAAACCCCTCTAATCCGCACCTCAATAATCCGAAACCCTCCCTAATCCGAACATCTCATTACTGTTCGAAATGCTAGCTGAACAAGTGAGCATTTTTCGGATTAATAGGGTAAAGTAAGGAGTTCCTACAAATACCTCGGTAATCCGTGCAAGGTGCTTCTCATTTTTCGAATAGAAGAGGTGATGAGCGGAAAATCTGCGCGAGGTACTGCGCAGAAGGTACAAACAATCTCTCTGTAATCCGTATTAGTGCGGAATAAAGGTTTTTTTTCGGATATGTAAGTACCCCGGTAATCCAAAATCCCCGCTAATCCGTCACCCTCCTTCCCCCCGTGCTGTACGAATTAGAGGGGTTTTACTGTAGTAGGAAACTGTACGTGAATAATGGGCTGAGCTGTGATGTCAGCTGACTGTGACACGAGTAATTAGCTATATAGCGTTGACTGCGGCAAATCGTACATCAGACACCAGGGGCAAATTGCGTGCACTCCCCCGTAAACGAAGGGTCAGAGGGGAATGACAAATATACAGAAAGAAAACCCCAACCTTCTAGTATTAACCCTGCAAATATGATTGGGATCCATCAAAGGTAAGCATAAGTAAAATCATCGTACAGTGGAACCCCGTTTTCCCGGACTTTTTTCACTTTTCCAGGGTATTCCCGTAACGTTCCGGGAAACTGAAACCAAGCCGGAATACCACAAAACTTTGGCATTTCTTGCAAAAATTCTGGCAGAAGTTCCGGACCTTGAGAAGAATTCCCGAAAGTGACGCTGCGCAGATACTGAAATTCGCCTATTGCGCAGCGTCTCTTCCGGGAATCGGAAGGCAACCGCCATTTTTGTTCAGTAGCTATGCGTCTGCACACAGTAGTTTCATTTTCGTTCATCAACGTGCGGCCAACGGGGGTTTTTCTGGCATAAAATACCTATCCCAGAAATAGTTTCAATTTGCCGGACATACGTCCGGAAAAACGGGGTTTTTCCGGAAATTGAAATTTTCTCGTTTTCGCGGAAATTTCAGTTTCCCGGAACGGCCTCCCCCTGTGCTGTCCGGGAAAACGAGGTTCCACTGTACTTTGAAGTGGTCGAAATATGAGCATTTGAAAATTCATTTTTGATGTTGAAAAAAATGATCAATTTGCTCTAACTCCTTAATTTGTTGCAGCCCCTTCCTGAAAATTGGTATGTACCATGTTGAACCTTTCCTCTACTAGTGTTTAGTGTTTGGTATGGCTGTGATACACATGTCCAGCTTTTTAATAGTTTATAAATGCGCACAATTTGCCCAAGATTAAT
>LQNS02276622.1:14328180-14338701 GCA_001587735.2 Parhyale hawaiensis
GACTCATATTTGTCATAACGTTTGTTAACAGTATAACTCAAAAAGTTATGAACGGATCTTCAAAAAAATTGAACAAGCTGTTATTAATATAAAAAGGCACAAATGGTCAGATTTTGGAGTTTATGCGAAGAAAATTATGGTTTCAGAGCCAATTTGAATTTTTGCTACCGTTGGCTCACTTGGCGGAGGTATGCGCTCTCAGAGTGCTATAGTTTTATTTGTAGTTGCACCTTGCTGGTCTAATTGTTAATTACATAGCTACAGCAAAGGCAGATGTTTTCTTCTTCTTTATGTAGTTGTTTTGTAGAGAGCAATAAGCATCCAGAGAATTCCATCTCTTCTTTGAAGTTTTATTTGTGTATGTACCATGGTTGCGGAGTCGGAGGGTTCAAGGTCCGACTCCGACTCCTGGCCCTCCAGAATTACCGACTATGACTCCTTCCTACTCCTGGCCCTCCAGAATTACCGACTATGACTCCTTCCTACTCCTGGTCCTCAAGATTTTCCGACTCCTAGATCCAACTAGTAGATTTTGCAGTGGCTTGCTCCGGCAAAGTATCTCTGTTGGTAGAACTTAGACTCGCATAGCCTAGGCTTCTCCATGACAGGAGGACAGGTCAGAGTCGTCACACTCATATAAGACAGATAAGTACTCTTTCAGNCCAACTAGTAGATTTTGCAGTGGCTTGCTCCGGCAAAGTATCTCTGTTGGTAGAACTTAGACTCGCATAGCCTAGGCTTCTCCATGACAGGAGGACAGGTCAGAGTCGTCACACTCATATAAGACAGATAAGTACTCTTTCAGATTTTTCAAAATTTGTTCAATTTTCCTGTATTTGTGATGTATCTCCTAAGTATTCATGCCAAAATCTGAACTGAGTTCGCTGTTAGGCGTTTCTGTGGAGTTTAGACGAAGCCTCAGATTTTTTTTTGCCATGTATCCTTCATCCTTATTCCTCCTTGCAGCCTATATTAGGCCGGCCAGCACCCTCCAGCGTCACTTGTTGACGACTCGCTACAGAGTAAACATCTCAACTGCCCTCCTCCACCTCCAAATTAAAGTTTTAACTTTTCAAGTTCACAAACTTCAGTGCTCAGTGCCTTAATCTTCTTTCGGGTCCCACCTTTGAGACTCTAACTCAAAACCAGTGAGTGCCTTTGGGACTTAGAAAGATATTCTCATCCACCCTTATGGCCTTGAAAATTTTTCTAAACCAAGCTTTTGGACTTAGTCTTAGAATGGAGAGGTCCGTTTGAGACTTAGCCTCAGAATGGAAGGCCTTGTTGACACTTGGCCTCAGAACGGAAGGGCTTGTTGACTCTTAGCCTCAGAATGGATGATCTGGTCTACACTTAACCTAATTCCTGGTTTGGACTTAGGTATTTTCTGAGGTCCATTGGTACCTGACGGCCTTTTCGAACTTTGAAGTTTTTATGCTTAGTCCTTCATTTGGACTTAGTCCCAGCACTACCAGGCACTGAGGTCACTTATACTGATTCGTCAGAAAAATTGAATTGTGAACTTTTATGAATGCTCTGGTAATTTTCAAGAACGCAATTCCTATTTATACCTCGACGCGGGGTTATCTCTCCTAAGCCTTGGGCCTCCTTATTCAAACTAAGTATGCTTCAGCGCAGAACGAAAGCGGTGGATATGCGCTTAGGGGCGTTGAGAGTTGATTCTCGTTGATATCTTGAACAGGAATTGCAATTGGAAATTACTAACAGAGGAAGTGATTAAATGATGATTGCGTACATACTCTAGTGGTGAGTGAATTTAAATACAGTGATGGTGGTACAAACCAGATATCCTTGGTTCCCTTTTGGAACTTTAACTCTGAAACAGTACAGCTCTTTGGACTTGAAAATATTTTGTCTTTCCATTGTTGACACTTGGAAATTTCTGAGGTAGTCCTTTCAGACTTAGCCTCAGATACATGGAAGCAGTTATACTTAGAAAATTTTTGGGTCCCACCATTGGGACTTACAATAATTTTGAGAAGTCCATTGAGCCTTGCCTTTAATACAGTGAAGTGACATAAACGTTTTTTCAACTGTGATCTTGAGTGATAGGGACTTAGTTCCCTGATTGCTAGTGCCTGTTGATACTTTGATTAAATTTGAGATACTGTATTGGATTTTCTGTAACTTTATAAGGAATTTATACAATTTTAGAAGATTTAATTTTGTTTATTTTATGGTAACGAATCACAGTTAAAATTGGAGCACTGCTTCGATACGGAAGACTGCCGGAGACTTCAGTATGTAAACATCACAGTATTATCAAGAAGGTAATAATACCGCTGGCTAAACTTGAATTTCGTGGTTCAAGATGTACTAAAAATTATACTTTCTAATTCAAATTGTAGATAATTGTAAAATTTGATACCAAAGGCGTCGCAACTGCAATTACATAGACTGCGTGAACGCACCTAGTAAATGGGTGAATAGCGAGAATAGGAGAAGTGAGGAGAAGCAGAAATTGACACTCCGCAAGTTGACCCCGGGAACTACAAAGATCGGGACGCAGAAAGAAGCTCGGGATTCGTCAGCTAGGCCCCACCGAGGGTAGCTACTGCGAATGAACAAGTAAACTGTTAATTACAGCGAACACCAAATGCTTTCCACTAGAAAGCTTTAATTCTTTTAGGACAATTATTTATTTCAATTGATTATATGTTACAATTTACGTGTGCTAATTAAGAATAAATTATACCTTGCAACACACCTGGAAATTCAGTGCTCCAGTGTGAATTCACGTTTAGGGCATAGAGATAAGAGATAAGTGAAGGGTTAAGCAAGACTAATTCAGAACGATTTATAGAAGAGGTAATACTCTTAAGTTAATTAGGTACATGCAGAAGCAATCATGCAGCTAGAGTAAGGGTGCTCCAACTAAATGAGACGATCGACATCCATGCGAGTTTATTTAAGTTTAGTTAAGAAGGTTCATGAAGATAGGTCAATATATTTAAGTTCGATTAATTCAAGCAAGAGAAGAGAATAAAAGAAGAAAGCGATAAAGAACAGAAAATAAGAAAAGTACTAGCTGGCATGCAAGGAGAGGAAAGTAAGCCTGGCGACGATTGCCCATCGATGGCGGCAACGCCAGAAGTGCCTTCTTAGTAAGGACTTTGAATAAGTTTATTTAATTTGATTTACATTTAAAATACGCCGGAAAATAACCAGAGAAATGAACAATTACTGCTCTGCTTTTTAAAAGTTAAGATGTTTAATAAATTTTAATTCGCAACATGTAAGGTAGGGAAATTGGCCATTGGCGCAACAGGAGCTCAATAAATGTCTTAGCGATATAGAGGGTGAAAGGAATGTGTCGCTAAGCTGCTCGGGAACCCAGGTAAAGTACGGCTGCGTTCAGACCACCTCCATGTAAACAGAATACAGCCAGAGAAATTGCGGACCAATAAAAATAATTTTTTATAACTTTGAAACTCTAAAAAAAATTTTGGAAAAGTTTTAATTCTTAAATTCTTAACTTTGCCAAAACACTTCGAAATTTTTGGGAGTTTTTGGCTTTTCGGTCTACAATTTGAAAACCTGGAATTTAACTGGATTTTTAAGAATCAATTCTCATATCAAATTCAACGTTGGATATTTGAAAAACTACGCAACTTTGAAAATTTTTGGAAGTTTTCGAATTCGGTATTCCCTTTTGGAATCCCCTCTACTCAGTGGGCTTAGTCTTCATTTCTTGTATGCTGCCTTCAGCTATCAGAAACAGACAAGAGTCTAGCCTGGGGTTATTGAATATTGCAAATTAGAATATGAATTTGAAAAATGAATAAAACTTTAAAATGCGAATAAATAAATTTTTGCTACAGTGGTGAACTTCAATGTAGATGTAATTTGGAGGAGGAGCTGAGATGTTCAACCAGAAGAAAAGTTTTCTACAACGACTTGATTGTGTTTTTGGCTACGGTCCCCGACCCAGACGGGGGCCCTTCCGGTTATATACGGATGTAGCCTAGTGCACGGAAGCTTTCTAGGTTCAGGGTAGCCGCGGTTTAGTCCTTGGGGGGTCCTGGAGCCCTCGCTGCTACGATCCTGAACCTAGCATGGGACCTCTTAGTAGGGGTCCCAGTGCACTTTAAAAATCTTGCTTCCAAGTTTGGTCGAGCTGGCAGTGCCCGGTGGCTGCCCCTCTTCCCAAACCCGCTGTGGCCCCCATCCAGAGGGGGCCCTTCCATTGACCTTGTCCGGATGTAGCCCAGTGCACCTGAAAGCCTTGAGGTCAGAGGAGCTGCGGCTTAGTTCTGCGAGAGTCCTGGAGCCCTTGCTGCTACAATCCTGACTCTCATATGGGACCTCCGAAGGGGGGTCCTGCGCACTATAATATCTGGCTTTCTGGTTTGGGCAATTGCCTTCTTGAAGGTACTGAGCCATCTTGCCCAAACCTGGCTACGACTCCCCGCCCAGGGGGAGTCCCTCCATTGACTATGTCCGGATGTAGCCCAGTGCTCGAAAGCCTCTAGGTTCAGGGGAACATGGCGTATACCTGCAAGGGTCCTGGAGCCCTCGCTGCTACGATTCTGAATCTAGCGTTTGACCTCTGAGTAGAGGTTCTGGGTATTTTAAACTTGTCTGACCGGGTTCGGTCGAGCTGGCAGGGCCCTGTGGCTGCCCCAGCCTCTCGAACCGGCTACGGCCCCATCCAGAGCGGGCCCCTCCGTGACCTTTCCGGAAGTAGCCCATTGCACTTGAAAGCATTTAGGTCAGGGTAGCCCTCACTGCAACGATCCTGATATTCTTATGAGACCTCCGAGCAGGGGTCGCTGCGCACTATACAGTATCTGGCTTTCTGGGTTGAGCAATTGCTCCGCTTCAAATTCAGATCCATCTTGCCTGAACCTGGCTACGACTCTGTCTAAAGGGAGTCCTACCGTGGAGGTGCCCGGTGTTAGCCCAGTGCACTTGGAGACTTTGAGGTCAGATAGCCGCGGCTTAGACCTGCGAAGGACCTGGAGCTCTCGCTGCCACGACCCTAACACCCTCACAAGACATCCGGATGTGAGTTTTCTGCGCACTATGACATCTGGCTTCCTGATCGGGCGAGGTTTCCTGTAGGGCAAACTCACCTTACCCAACCTGCCTACGACTCCCCGTCGAAGGGAGTCTTACAGTGAAATGGTCCGGACGCAGCAGAGTAGGCCTACATATGAAAACGCTGAGGCCAGGAGAGCTTCGGCTCAGCCCGGCGTTGTCCCTAAGGCCCTTGCGGCTACGGTCCTGACTACTGTTTGGGACACCCGAGGGGAGTCTCAGTGCAATACAATAATTGGCCTCCTGGTTCGGCTGATTTGGTTCCGGGAGTTAGAGCTCCCTTTTGGTTTTGGGGCCATCTTGTGGTACCCCCGAGGTAGGGGTCCCGAAGCTTTCCGAGAATAATTGCCCCAAAATGCAGAAAGACCTAATGACAAGTCAAGGGGAAACCTACGGTGGCGGAGGCCGCTAAAGAGGACTATGGGTCCTAAGGCCCAGGCAGTTCCATCCCTGAACTCGCTGACGCAATCAGGGAGGACCAAGGCTTCGGGCAAGTTCCCTTCGTTTCGGTGAAACAAAGGTCGGTTACCGACCTAAGCCCCGATATGGACAGACGTTGGCGGGATGATGTTTTGGTCAGGGACCCTGTCCCAGATGTACCCCAGAACCTCCAGAAGCCTTCCGGGGAGCCTTTGCCTAGCGTGGCCTTGGTATAACTTCGTCTACTGCGCCCCAGGTACTCTCAGGTGCACTATAGCGGTTGTAGCCATCGTGGGCGGTATTTCGCAGCAGAAGCTCTGAAACTAAGATACCACTAATCGGAGTGGCCGAGATGGCCTGTTTTAGCACCGGCCTAGATCTGGTTTAATTCCCGGCCCCCCTCCCCAAGGGGGAAACCGGTGCCGCTGGTATCCGTGGCTATGACGAGACGGAGTTAACAGCTAAATGCTATGGCAATAACCGTCCCAACAGGAGAAGCCCCGGGCACACCCAGAGGCCTCCATTGGGAGAGAGAGAGACTTTTCATCGATAGACACAAAGGCAGCGCTGAATACGCCTCGCATCTCCCACGGAAAAGCGGGTCCTGCCGGGCTAGCAGAGAGCTCAGGTACAATATGAACTGGCTACAACCTCTTTGAACGTGAGGATCTACACCTTCAAGAGACACGGGAAAAAGAGTTATGGCTACTGACAGCCTGACCATCGTTGCATGACGTAGAGACCACGAGACGGGGACTAATCTGTGATAAACCCCGGCTCTAGATTTTCTCAACCCGAAATGGTCTGAGCAAACTATTCGGCTACTGAGCGCAGTAAGAGCCGCGGACCAGGGTGCAGTACACTGCGGTAAAAGTTGTCGGGTTTTCCGGCTGGGATGCCGAGCTCCCCGCTATGTAGAGGAAAATGAGCGGGATGGATGCTTTTCGGACCTACGCAAGCAATTTGAGCCTTTTTAGCCGCCGGGCGGTCCAAGGACCGCCAAAATGCTAGGCATCAGACAAACGGCGTCAATGCTGAGAAAAGAAGTTTCATTCGGCACCTTATCAGTCTCATTCAATTATAGTTTAACGAAGTTTACAGGCCGTTACAGACACCTGATCGACTTTTCAACATGGTTATGCCCTATATCGATCTATGACGGGTTGGTAAATCAGATTATCTACCGCGTGTGTCCACACTACGATCAACGCCACCAGCCAACTTTACAAGGGTCCAAAGTCCTAACCCTTGAGACACACAGGGTAAAATCCCTAGGGCACGGCAGAGGCGCAGACCTACATGTTCTTAAGGTGCCTACAAGGGTACCGAGAACACAACGAGACCAAATATTCTCGTAGTAAGATCGTGGGAAATTTCATAGTCAAGGAGGGATGACTTCAGTGTTGACTCTTAACCCACGAAATAGGCGTTCCCGAAAGGCATAAAAAAATTTTTTAGACCCACTCGGCCCTTCGACCGAAACACAAAGCTGACTACCTTCCAGGCTTCGGCTGGTAATCTAGATGAAGCATCTCCATCTTAGTCAAGACTGAGATCCACCATAACTCGCAGCTTCTCCTTAGCGAACGTTAGCAACCTGAGGGTGCTGGTTTAACCTTCAGAGTCACACGCTCCAAAGTTTGCAAACTTCCGTTGTCACTGTAATCCAGACGAGAATACTCAATGACATATTACTCCGATTTCAACGGGAAGTAAGGGGTATCAATGACCGGCTAAAACAATAATTGTTTGAGAGATGGAGACAAAAAGAACGGAAAAAATCCGAGAAACTTTACTTGCGTGGCAGTAAAAGGCTTGCCGTTACTTCGCCTTTTCTCCCGCTGACGATTTGCGAAAGTTTGATGAAGATTGAGGTCCTTGATTTCTTATTAAAGGCGAGAGAGAAAATCAGTGACCAATAAACACGCGCCCTAGTCGGCGCAAGAGACTGTAATTAGACGCAGAAATAGTTCGGCGCTCTATAAGCAGGGTGCCACTGAAGCGCTAGTACATTACGTATGCGGTCGGCGAATCGGACCCAGAGAAACTATATTGGAGAACCTCCTCTTAAGTTCGTCCGTAGTTCGGAAGAGGGAGAATCTCTTAGCAGAATCAGCGCAACGACGGGAGTGTAGCCAGACAGGCAGAAAACGCCCCTCCGTACTACAGCTCGTTGTGCCCTCCTCTTCCATAGAAGAAATTCAGCTTAAAAGACGCGAATTTCTCGGGATCAATGGAGGACAAGAGACTATACAACCTTACACGAATCGGTGCACCTTTTACACAGGTTTTTCCCTATGATGGGGTATTATCCTTTTCTGGCTTCGGAGGAAGCCGCAGGGCATAATCCTTTTCGCCTTTTCGTCAGCGGCCACGGTTGGTCCGGCCAAAGAGATCAAGGTAACGTAAATCAACTTCGACTAGTAAGTAATAGTTTTTGTTCCGCAGAAGCCATAAGGGCTCTGACGCATGAGCAAACCTACGTCCGAGACCGAGTCTCGGCCGCCAGTACCTCCTGAAACAACGAACTGGTCTTAATACCACGTGGAGAGGTCCTTCTCCGCGACTCAAGCGAGAGTCAGAACCAGGACTTTTTCTCGCATGATAAGGGTTTACACACTCAAAATTCTCAACTAACGCCTAGAAGGCAGAAAGCCAAAGGTTTTTGCAAAATATTTTTGCAAGAAAGAACTACTGGAGAAAACCAAGTTAGCCTCCAGTCTTAGTTCCGCCTCTCTAACTACGGCTATGGAGGGCTATCGGCGGACGGCGCTTTGGAACCGGTCCAAACAGGTTTTTCCTCAGACACAGAGGCAAGAGGGTAAAATCAGACACAACACTTTAAAACTGAAAAGAGAGCGTTGAGAGGATACGCTTCCTTGAGCTCTTCCTTTTTGCGATCACTACAACAACGAGAAGGATCCGCCGAAACCTTGAAGATACTTAAGGACCAATGTTTTTTATTGTAGCATGAAAACTCATAGAGTTCTATTCCTTTGAAATTTAGAAAAAAATGCATGGGTATATATTCATATGCCTATAATTCCATTATCTTAAAAACTAAGGCCTCAATAAAAAAATTATGAGAGTAAAATGTGATTTTTTTTTTTTCAAAAATACATACACTATGCAAATTTTAGAACAATCCTTAGAAAATTGAGTATTTTGCCCCTCCCCCCTCACATAATGTTCTAGGTGCAAAAGTTTTACCCAATTTTTTTTTTATGTCCTGATGTCCTCAATTTAATGTACAAACTGTTTCAAGGATTCCAAAACTGTTATTGCTTTTTTCTATTATGAAAACTCATTGAGTTCTATTTCTTTAAAACTTGAGAAAAAATGCATGTCTACAGCTATATTTATAATTTCTAATTATCTGAAAAAGGAAGGCCTAAATCAAAAAATTTGTAGGAGCGAAATCTGTTTCTTTTTCAAAAATACATACCTATACTATGCAAATTTCAGAACAATCGGTCTAAAATTGATCATTTTGCCCCCCATGCCCCCCTCACATAATGTACAAGCTGCGAAAGTTCTACCCAACTTTTACTCAATGGCCTCATCATATGGAATAGGAAAATACATGGTAGCTATAGCTGTAAGAGAGAAATGTGCAAAAAAATATCCACATTTATATAATTTTTTTTAATTTGTTACTGAAAACTTAGAATTGAATATATGTTTATAAATGGGATCCCGGAGTCGGAGTCGGACTAAAAATTCCGACTCCGACTCCTAGAGCAAGTGAGATTCCGACTACCCCTCAAATCCTCCTACTCCAGCCAACTCCGACTCCGCAACCCTGGTATGTACGAAATAAAAGCGAAATGGGTACCATATTAATGCTACATGAATGTGATGCCATGTGTTGGTGTCTAGGGGAGTTTACAGTACCGGTACTGTACTTCACTTCCTAACACCTTTCGCTGGCGCCGCTAAGTCCCTCTAAAAAAGTCTGGAAGCCTAGCTTGCAATAGACAAAATCTAGACATCGAGGGCCTCAAATGCTAGGTACCTATATGATCATCCTAATATCAGGGCGGGCTGTTAACTAGAGGATACATACTCAATTAAAAGATTACTTAAATTAAAAATTTACAGCAGCAATTATTCAACCTAAAAATTCTGCAAGACTTTGTGAGCTACTGCCCCTCTTTAAATTAACACTAAAATCAGGACGGTAAGTAGGTACGTGGCGCTTCTGTTGGGCTGGAGAGTGTGAAGTAAGTAGCTATCTTCATATGGTCACTAATGCCTTCATGGCAAGCAGCCACAGGGCCAGGTACCAACAGTATTATTGTTCGTTAAGTTTGAATCCAACAGTTAAGTTGCGAATGGTTCCACAGCTCTATCAAACTTCTGGGCCCAAGGCTTGCTCAAAGCCCAAAGTTCCCCCACCTTCAGCCATCTGTGGAATGCTTGCGATAGCAAATAAGGTCCAACGTTCAGACCCATGCGTCCTTGTTGCAAATTATTCGATTCAAGGTTTCCTTAGCGACCTTATTCCCCAAATTCTTGCAGTTGCCAATTTTCTTGTGGTGACACTCACTCTAAAGTGGCTGTGTAGCTATTACACTCTCAACCAGTGTTGCGGAGTTGGATGTTTCAAGGTCAATGGCAACCTGGCCCTCCAGAGTTTCCAACACTGGGTCCTCAAGATTTTCCAACTCCTTGATGCAACTAGTATTTAGCTAATGTTAACCTCTGAAGTGCACCGCCTTCTCCTTGACCTGGACCCCTATGGGGGCACTGATCCATCGGGTATGTTTCCTTTCTTTCTTCGGAGGGTGGCTGGTGTGCTTGCAGCCCCGTTTGCTTCTGTATTCCGTCGAATGTTGCGGCTGGGCTCTTTTCCGGAGTGCTGACGTGTTGCCCATGTGACGCCTGTTCTGAAGGGCTTGGTTTCATCCCGTACCTCTGATTATAGACACATCTCGATCACACCTGTTTTGACGAAAGTTTATGAGAGGTTGGTTGCGTCGAGATTGGGTTGCTTTCTTGAAAAGCAGGGTGTCCTTCCCCCAACACAGTATGGTTTTC
>LQNS02276622.1:14428928-14444469 GCA_001587735.2 Parhyale hawaiensis
ACATCAAGTCGAGAAAAAAAATGCAGAACAAAGAAAATTATATCAGTAAGAGTATGAAATTTGAAGGAAAAAAGGTGGGCAGGAAAGAGAGACGTCCCGAAGGCCTAGCTAATCGCAAAAGGCAACCTACAGGATTCCTTGGGGGCGCTGTTCCCCATAAAATAGGAAGGGCGAAGCTAAACTAACCTAACCCTATGGCCTGAAGTCCATCCTATGCCCCCTGAGGCAAGGGTGGGGAGAAGAGGTATTCGCCTGAGTAATCGTAACGGGAGTGCGACGACGAATCATGGGAGTAATAGGAAGCTAGTCCAAGAAAGGATCTCTCAGTTTGCTGAAGCAAGAGGAACAAAAACAAGAACTATGTTTGTAATCGCATTTTATTATATCTATATACAGTATTCATAAAGCTAGAGGCATGACTTGATAAAGGGGGTAGAAACACGGTGAAAACCGAAAAAATAGCGAAAATTAACCCCTCCACAATTTTCTTTACTGACGACAAAATGCGTGCACACACTCCTCTGCAAAACACACATACACACATAAACAAAACATAGCAAAGAAACAGTGCAAGTCAAACTCAAGCAAAACGCACGATGAAATGAGACTCGCCGAGATGAATCGTTATGACCAGACGAGTCATGAATGCTTATGAATGAATAAATGGAAGACGGCGGGGCACAGTGACTAATCTACAATGGTGAATAATTAGTTACAACTTACGAGAGTATTAAAAAAGTGGGCCTCAAAGTGGATAACCTAGTGACAAGCTTATCAATCGGGATAGTTTTCAAAATTTCAACTTCAGTAAAAATTTCGGCATTTGCCACAATTTGGAACGCTTGCATAGCAATGAAGGCCATGAGCGCTGAGACGCGTAGCTTAGGTTGGCACAGGGAAGGACTCGCGTTATGTCGCGGTGTAGTAGGAAAGGTCGAGTTTTGCTCCTGCTTGTCGCGCGACGACACACGGCCTTATCGACTGGCACCGCGCGGGCGAGGTAGGTTAGGCTCATTATATTTACGGAGCTTCGAACACGAGTCAAAAGCTGTCATTGCTTTCCTTACTGTGGATCGAGTTTTATACATTAAACTGAACTCGAATACTCCCGCTCACATCTGTTCCCCAAAACAGAATATTAAATGTGTTCAGAGGGAATCTGGTAAACTGAACACCTGCAACACGATCGTAACAGGCGAGACCAACGGTCTCCAGTTCTGGACAAGCTAAAAAGGCATAAAATTAGCTAAACTCACTCAAACTAGCAGCATCTTTATAGTCAGAGACGTGTTGTAATCACGACCTTGCGGGCTACCACAACCTGAAAAATGCTTACCGTACCCAAAAGGGGGGGGGGGGGGTCATGGGAGCGCCATCGGTCGACGAGCTGTGTAAGCTTAACAGTAATGAAATTCCGTGTTAGTTGAAATTTTGCCAACCGAAACTGGAAGCAAGTGATCAAACTTACTGATTCCGGGCCACAAAGTTGATTCGTTGCTCATTTGTATGATTTTTGTGTTCTCTTTGTTTGAAATAGGTTAGGTTAGTAAGAAGTTTTGCTGGCGCAGCGATCATAAGCCGCATCGCGCCGAAGGTCAAATATTTTATCTCAGCATTGCTGCCGGAAGGTCGTGAGGGATGGCGAACTCGCATAAGTGAGTTTTGTGTCTCAAATTTATGAAGCATGCGCATATCTAAACCCTACATGGCTCCGCTGAACGAATTCGCTCAGACGTGGGGCACCGGGCAAAAGAAGAAAAACGAAAAGAATACAGTAGAAAGAAACACCCGTGTGGTTGGCCCCTTCCGTGGCCCTCCGTAGAGGTGAAGGTAGGAGTCCCGTGGAAAAAAAGTCGGCCACCTAAATCGACGGCCCACCTCCCGAAACAAAAGGGGAAGTATTGAGAGCCTACCTAACTTTACAAAACTAGCCTCGTCAGCAGGAACTGCGGCAAGCTGCAACATCCCCTGCGGAGAAGGCACAAGGGACCCTTGGGGTCGTGAGGCCCAAATATATTGTGGAACGTAAAGGGCCCGCCAGAATATACCCGAGGGCTTACGGTATATGAAATAGATGTTTGTGAGCGGTGACCTGCGTCACTGTGACCAGTGGCGCAATCGTCAGAACTGCTTTTTGGGTTATGATCGTGACACGATTTACGGCTCACTGGGTCACCAGTGTAGCGCCGTAACCCAGAAATAGTGATTACAAAACACCTAAGATATAAATAGCGCGATCATAGTCCGTGATATCGAGGCAAATAGAAGTCACAGGTGATTGCTCGTTAGCCAGTGATAGCCACGCACTGGTTACCCCCGCCCAGGAGGTTATGTTCTAGTCGGATTTGTCTGTCTGTCACCCAGCCAACTCAAAAAGTCATGGACGGATTTTGACGAAATTTACAGGGATTGTTAAATATGTTAGGAGGAACAGATGATCAACTTTTTGTGAAAATCCACTTGTTTGCTTGTGTGCCTCATTTTTCTCAATGCCATTACTCAAAAAGTTATGGACCGATTTTTATAAAATCTAACATGAGGGTTTAGGTATATGTATTACGAAGATTATCTGACCAAATTTTTGTGACGAGCTGTTTCTCGTTCGTTAGTTTGTCGCCGTTTTTAGTTTTATGATCGTTAGCACAATAAGTCAAAAAATTATGAATGGATCTTTATGACCTTTGCATGAGTTGTTACTAATGTTAAAAGACATAAATGATAAAATTTTGGTGATGATCGGTCGATTTGTTTGTTAGTTTGACCAATGTTTGCTCGAAGCATAACTCAAAAAATTATGAACGGACTTGAAAAAAAAAAATATAAACTATTAATACCGTTTGAAGAGCACCAATGATTAGATTTTGGTCTTGATGCAAAGAAAATCATGGTCTCAGAACCAATTTTAATTTTTCTTAACCGTTGCCTTGCTTGGCGGAGGTATGCGCTCTCAGAGTGCTCTAGTTCGTGATAGCTATAGCCACACAATTGTTCCTTAGCCACTGATATGCGTGCAATTGTACGAAAAGGAGTCAAGTGTAGACTATTGCGGAAGTCTAACAATAATAGTGGTAAGCCCCCAATTCTCTTGTAGACTCAACTCTCCATAGAAAACGAGGAAGACTGCACCTACCCCGACTTATGGTTCATCAAACATCACCTCCAGAGCGATATATGACAACAGATCCAAAAGCAAACAACAGAACGCTGTACTTCGATGTCGTCAGTTTATTTAGCTTTGTACTGTAATATTTCAAGCGACAGAAATTAATTTTCCAATCCTAAACATTCACTGACGACACAAGAGACAATCCTGATAAGACATTCAGTCATTGGCTAACGGCGAGTTACAACGGCGTATTTGTTTGTTGGTGACCTCACATTACGAGCCACAACGTCAATTTCACAAGCAAAGGAGGGATGTCCATTCAACTGACTGTAAACAAGCCTGAATTCTATTTAGAGAGATACTGGAATTTAAGCTAATCTGTTGTTTGCTAACGGGCTCCGGATATTTTGGAGTGTCACTGCTGCGAGAATGAGACAACTGTGTACACTGCTCAGCTGAAGAGATGCTCGCTTATAAGCTGACTAATAAATAACAGCCAAGTTAAATACGAAATGACAAACACCAAGGTATGTCAACGACTTCGACGACGCAGTAAACTGCTACTTTGCTGCTCTCCCACATGTATCACTACAGGTCTGATCGTTCTTGGCCAACACATGCAAAGAACAGACGACCAGTGCACGTTAGGAGCACAATTTTTGCAAGCGGAAGCATATGCCAAGTTACGCTATATAACCTCTACTCGGATGGAATAAATACTTTGAAAGCGTACATTTTTTATACCTCCTCCCGCTAGGAAGTGGAACAAGAGAGGGAACTTACAGTGCCCATAACTAATATAAAAAAAAAACTAAGCTCACGGAAATTGGGAAGGCGATCAGGATTTGTCACAATAACTTATTTTGGCCCGAGCTTTTCTAGAACATTTTCGATAGGAGGACGACCAGCAGCACTGGGTTTTGCAAGATGATGGACACAAGGACCATATCCAGCATGAGAGATTTTTCAATTAGCATAAACGAACCCAATTATCGCAATGACCAGCTGCTTCCTCTTTTTTTTTGTGTAGGGATATTTGCATGTGAGGGAGGGAGAGATGGAGCGATGCAGTAGGTCAGGGGCGGCGCAGTGGTCACATGCAGCGTGATGAAGGAACATTGTACAAAATGGGCAGAAGAGGCGGCAGTAGCAAACTGAGATGATAACGATAATATTAAAAGCCTACACACATCCACACATTACAAAGACAAGACTTAGTTAATTATAAGAAGAATATACCTAAACAATTACAATAAATTTGGTGTACACTGAGGTAAAATGTCAAAAACTTTATGATAATAAATACAGGTAGAAACATTTAGGAATAACAGTGCTAGCTTATTATGTCTATTAAGATAAAGCTACCAACATAAACTCTTCATAAGGTAGGATGCACTCATATGAATGTGAGTGACAATCTCGAAAAGCTTGGTAAACATCGTGATTCTACAATAAGTTAATATCAGGCAGATATTCTTGAGAAGATGACAGCAGATCTGAGTGATGTTAATCTCACCTGGCCACATTTTGTAACCATGCAAGCAGCGACGATGAATTCCTCCTGCATATAATGCAATACAAAAAAGAGAATCTATGTTGAGAAGAGGCTATGCATCACTCTTGAATTGAAAAACTACCACGATAATTTCAAAGCTGAAGACACCATTCAAGAGCAAATTTTTCAGTTTTTACTAGAAGCAGACAAAATATAAAATACAGTAGAAGGCGAATCAGTCAAATGAAAAATCGTAAAACTAAAGCAATCATTTGTGCACAAATTGACAAGAGATTATAGCGTATTTCTACTGGACCATCACTACTGTTATGGCATTCCTTATAATAGTCAAGTGCTTACTTTAATTCAGTACAAAAAAATTATGACATAACTTTAGAAACGTTATATTTAATAAGATACAAGCCTGATCATTCTCTTGTTTTAGTCTCCCAGGAAACATATTGACGATACTCCTAATGCAGCAGTCTGGAGGACGGCGACACAGCAGCAATACTTTCTTGACGAGGTAAAACTAAATATCAGATACGTCAGGAAGATGAAATTGCTGTTCGTTTTGTTTGGTATACCTCTGATTAGTAAATCCTACTGGAATATTACGGAAAGGTCTTACTGCTTGACAACTGCATCACAGAGCGTTCACCTCCGTCATAGGTAGGGTAAATCCTACTGAACATAATTCTACAGTTTTACAACACCAGGAAAGAAAGTTTATTGTTATATGACCATCGAATCGAATAGACAGAATTATTTAGGATCTGGGGCTAACAGATCTAGTTATGTGTACAATGTTTAGTGCAAAGAACACGTTTTTTTAATACTCGGAACCTAAAGTTGATAATTTGGTTACGCTAATTGAGAGTTCTCTGTGTGAAATTATTTGACTTTTGAATGAAGCAGCAACGTTTACTTCATAGATAAAGACTGAGTGTTGGGAGTTGAACAGTCACTTCAATTGAGAGTAGATAATATGGAGTCTCGGTCCACCTTAATTATTCCAACACTTTTTTTGATGATAAACTTTAGCTTGCTGGCTGCTCGAGAAGAAGAAGAAAAGACGAAAAAATTGATACCTCGCTCCATCAATGATAACATAGAGATGCTCTCCAATTTATTTACCTCTACCGTCCTTGCATGAAAACTTTCCACGCGTAACTTTCCTGCTACAAATACTCGAGCTACGATCATGTAGGCGCTAACAAGAACCTTCACTGATTTTCATCAAAAGTTAGTAGAGCCAGGATGTCTGTAAACGTCCATCCGCGCTCAGGAACGACGTGGTGCCCTTCGAGCAGAACCGATCACACAACTATTAGCTCTGCTCTAGAATTTAGAAAATAGAACTTGGGAAGCACGCACATTAGCGATGTTAAATGGTAAACGCTCAGTCCATGTTAAAATAGCTCCCAAAGCCGGAGCAGTTAGTAAAAATAAGCACCGATTGGAACATAATACGCATTGCACTTGAAAGCAAGAATGATACAGTCATAGCCTTTTGCTGGCTTATCAGTAGAAGAAACGACAAACCTTAAAACGATTTATACAACAAGTGATTCAGCGAATACAAACTTAAGTAAGTGGTACTGACAACTGTATGATGGTGAAGGCTGCCAAAGAGCAACAACAACAGTAATGTGTTGCATTATAAGTAACTAAAGTAATAATCAAATCTTCCTCAGCTTAACACGCACAGTTAGCACGTCCTGCGATAGCTTCAGTGAGGTGCAATATTTCTACAAAAAATATAACCGAAGTGCATAACGTAATAAGTGTTGATAATAAAGCAAGCAATATCAGAGCTTAACAAAACAAACGTGGAGTAACCCGGTAGATTATAGAACGGATTGCGCTTTAAGATGTTCTCCCGAGATCTTCTGGCCTTAACTCACTGGTTATGTAGACAGCTCAAGACATATGATAGCGGAAATAATGGGGGGCACAAATGAGCCCATTAGCACGAAATCCAATGCGAGCAGTAAAAAAAGTAGTTATCTTAAGAGGTGATGTCAGGGCTGGGCGACACACGGAGCGGGGTAGGAGGCCCTGCCGTCCGAGGGTCGGCTGAGACGGGACTACAGCAAACCAACATTGTCACCACCGCATGCCAGAGGAGCGATTTTCTTTTTTCAGACGTTACGGTGATGAAAGTACGTAGATGTACCAGTGTTGCATAGCACTGACACTCTTTAGCTATGAACAATACTTGATATACTGACAAAAAAGTTTTTTATTTCCAGAACGGCATCAAGAGGTATTATTTAGAAGCGCACTCTAGACCCACTCATCCCTTACAAAATGGTTTTCTTGTTCGCGTGAAAAGTAAGACATACCCACTCTACAATGGATATTATAAGACAATACCTGACACATCAATACACAGCAATAATATAATAAGATAATAATGCAACTAGAGAAAGGAAAAGCAAGAGCAAAGAGACTCTGGGGAGCTGCGCCAGGGCAGCCGTGCAGTTCTCCCTAACTTACAGCACATGCGACATACTGAGCGCGTTCCAGCAGCGCGCGGCAATACGCTTCATAAATAAGTGATAGGTAACGACGCAGCTGAAGCGTTGCACGATACAACTAGTGCTCTAATAAATACAGTGTTAACAGTATAAGGAAGATAGCGCAAACACAGCAAATTTTTACCATTTAAGAAAAATAAAAATAGAGAGAACGTGACGAATGTATTGCTGACGCCAAGTGAGGTCAACATGCATGAATAAGTACAACTTTCTAGATCTCATACTCGCTGCTCATACAACAATAATGACGATACTTCGCTCCCATACGCTGCACGTGTCGGTAACCAAGACTATGGCAAACGCAACCCAGCGACAGATCTGCTGCAGCAAGCCTATCGTCTAACATACAGCAGGGCGTCCGGTATGTGAAGTGCGTCAACAGCGTTGCACTCACAAAAATCACTATGATATTCATAGAAATGAAAGCAAAATACGAAAATTGCAAGTAAATTTCGCAATAGACAAGGAACAGAGCACTGCAGTTGCCTCCATGTACTTCGTGATGCAAGCAAATAAGACAGTTCCAGTGATCATCTTTATGCCGATGATTAAATAACTCTAAAAACAAAGCAGTTGCAAATTGCAGTTTGCCGTACAAGTCCTCGTCTATGATAGATAGCGCCCTTTAGGCAAAGTTCATAACCTGGTAGATCTTGACGAGCAACTGAACGACGGCCCCTCACAGAGCAATACGAAAAGTACGCAACATGATCATTTTACAACGAATTACAAAAGTGGTAATTTGACCAAATGTTAGCGTCCCTCGTTTTCACAGAGCAAAATTTAAGCTTTAAAAAAATAAAACTGTATTCTTGAAGCAGCTCAGAACGGGACGTCATGCATCATACGGAAATATTTGTTTGTATGATATCCAAGGAAGACGAGAGGTCTTTTTGTCTGTCAATCCTGACAGCCTCCTCATGCGGCGGCACACACGCACGGTTGCACCTACTTACGCGGGAACGGATTTCCACAACGTCGTAGTTGGAAAGAAAAGCTGTAACTTTTCACGCACGCGACTCGATTAGAGCATATATACACTTCTATTAAAGTAAACCAAGGGCAGTTGTTTTCGTTGAATTTTAGGCAACATGTGTCCGCGACATCCAAGGTAATTCAATCTACCTGCTTGTTCTCAACTAATACAATGGAAGGTTTGAGAATAACACCGATAGTACGACACCATTTGCTGCTGATTGCGTCGTACAAGAGGTCGTAGCTAGGGCGAGGCAAGTGATATTTGTTCCATATTTTCTCTACGCGTAGCATTTGGAGCACCGAATTCAGCAAGGTATATAATGACAGACATATTATGAATGTAATTTTCAACTCAATTTGGCGCCCAAAATGCTATTCGCGGGGACGAATATTCAGTTGCCCGCGCTCCCACAGGCACACTCTTGGCGTCCCAATTGAGCATACAGAAAACAAAAAGTTTGTAGAAATATGCATTCTTTTCCCACAACATAAAACTCGTTGTTGTTAATTTTTCGCAGCCGGTGGTAAGGAGGAAAAGAATTTGGCGCTGCAAGACTGCCTGCAGCGACAAAATATCTAAATATTCGATTGTCAAGCAAGGCAGCAGCGCTAACACCGCCCATTTTAGTACAAAGAAACTGCAACTGTAAGCTGAATATAACTACCTTCCACACGGCCTCAGTCAATGGGGACCATGCCAAATACAACACACCTAGTCTACGATGACACAAGGCTACAATACTCAACGAAAGTCGTCCATTAGGAAAACATTTGGTACATCTCTGAGTGCAGTTTCCAAGAGGCATATACATAAGAAGTCTTATGGATAAAGTAAATATGCAGGATAACAAATCTCACAAACAACAATATCGCAGAAAAATCCAGGTCAAGTTTAAACTTTATGCTGAACACTAGCACGTTACAGCATCAGACCAATTCATACACTGATTTTAAAAATTGCGCTACCAGTGCGGTCTGCTTACAGCACAAAGTAGCGTGGCGATTTTAGCAGTATACTGTAAGCAGTTACACGGCACTGTTGTCAAGCTCAAATAACAGAGACAACGTAAATCAGCAGAAATGTTGATATTTAGCAGTTGGCGGGAATTTCAGGCAGTGAAACATTTGCAGCTACGCTGGACATGACAAATTCTAGAAATTATATTAACAAACACATCCGTCAAAGTTTTGACTGAGAACATCTAACGGAATACAGTATTCAAATTTCGGCATAAACGTGACTATGACATGTAGCCACACGATCATTCATAACAACATCTAGGAAACGAGTAAGTATGCAGAAAAAATATATATTTGTCACAAAAAAATGTACTTTAAACACGTTATAGCTCGGGCAGAGCACAGAAAGAACTCGAGTGCAAGAGAAGATTAGCATAAGAGAAGAGCGTTGATGAAGGACAGCGGAGAAGATCTGTGGTGCAGGCTTTGGTAGCGGTTGCTGCAGTAGCTCGTCCAGCAGCTGCGGGTGCGGCTGGGTCCTCGTCACTAAGGCTAAGCTCAACATTAAACCTAAGTTGTCTGGATCCGTTGAATTACCTGCAAAGCAACGGAAAGAAATTGCAGTTTTCACTAGATATGTTTGTTGTCACACGCAAGGCCTTAAACGAATTTTTTGGGCCAGAGCCTAGCGAGCAAAACTGAAACTAGGACGCCTCGTGGCGTAACACCATCACCCGGGTTAGGGGAGGGGGGGGGGAATTCAACGCGGTTATTTTTTATGGCCATCTTACAAGCCAAAGGACTCTCTGAAAAAGATTGCGATGATGGCTGAACTCCTGCCTCTTTTTGGGTGGTGTTACAGATTCAACGCAGTCGTTTATGATGGCCAGCCAACTCAAGATTTTTGCTATTTTTCACATCTCAGTGAATTCACCTGACTGCCTAAAAAAACCATTATTATTATTATTATAACGAATCAACTTCCTCTGCCCCTTTTTGGGTGGACAGACAACAAAATTCGTCGCCGTCACTTTTGATGGCCAGCTAATTCTAGTTTCTTTGCATTGGTCACATCTAGGTCAACTCACCAGACTCCCAGCAAAAAATTATAAATATTGCTCAACTCTTCGCTCTTTTTGAGAGGACAAACATATATATACATAGAAGCAAATTTACATACAAATATATACATGTGTAACGTGAATCTTTAATGAAAACATCATCACCTCTCTCACTTCGTTCGCGGCTGATAATAAATGGTCAAGAATGTGGACTGGCGAACTAACCTACAGAAATCCTAAATGTTGTCTCTTTTACTCAGCCGCACAGAGGCTATATATATATATACTAAAACATTACCTACAACAGGTAGACGGAGTAACATGCTGTAGTAAAGAGCTCACCTATAGTAATGAGATGTGGCGCTTTAGTACGCAAAGGAGTGAGACCGAACAAGAGGCTTGCGCTTGACAGGGCGTTCAGCATTGATGATGTTGTTGTTGTTGCTGCTGCTGGGGCAGTAGGATACTTCACAGTAGTGGATGGTGTGGTGCAGTACTGGGTGGTATGCGATCTTCTTACGGGGGATCGGCGAAAACTGAACCTGTGCGGGAGCAAAACAGAAATTAGTAACAAGAACATCACGATATACAGACACATGCAATACATTACGAGGAGAAAGAGATAATACCAAAAAGCACTTACTAGGGTTATCACTTGCCTTGTTACACTGTATTTCACTAATAATTGTTAAAAGAATTCTCGGATCACCATGGTAGATCAAAGCAAAGCCTTTTAAATCCATACCTAATTTATGGCTCACATAGCATATTCCTATATGTGTTTACAGAGGAGTTTACTCTTGTATATTGCGCCCATATTAAGCTGAAGCCAGAAAGTAGCGTCAACAAGTTCGAACGACGACCCACTGTTGCTAAGTTGTCGAAGTGTAATATCTGTAGACTGGAGACGAAACATCTGTATTTTGCCAGATATTTCTGTAGATCTAAACACTTTCACTAACGTGTCTTGTCTGTTATTTGTCTATAAATTATACTACAGACCGTTTCGAATTCTGTGAGTGATACGGATTATGACAAACTATAGCCATCGATCGATTGTAGCTTGTAAAAAATAGCAATCTACGGTAGCCTCATTAGACAAACACTCAGAACAGTGGCGTAACTTGGTAACGAATACATAGTCTATTAAGAAAGCCCTTCGATATGAAAAATCGCTCATGCATCGATTATTCTGGCGTTATAAATCGGTAGATATACAGATTTTAATGCTGATCTAGAGGTTTTTTTTTTCAAAAATGCCCAAGATCTACAGATTTTTGGAATGATTTGTTCTAAATGCATGAAATTTCAAAAGATTCCTATAAGCATTTTCCAGTGGATTCAGCTAATTTTTTTTATTATTAAATAAATGCGATGTATGAAACTTTGTGATTGTGCATATTCTTCTTTATGAAGTCCGTTCATTTACTTCTCGCCGATTGTGGTGTGCTCCTTGCCAATTTTTCATCAGTTGTGGTGCTATAATGGCAGTGAATCTGGGGCGATTGCACCCAATACATTCTAACAAACCTGCAGATAAAGAAAGGTTATGCTCCATTGTCAAATATTTTGCCCATAATATCGTTAAATGAGCTATTTTTCAATGGGGTGGCTTCCTTAATAGACTATTCTATTTAGAGTTACGCCACTGTTCTCAGTGTTTGTCGGATGTGGCTACCGTAAATTGGTATTTTTTACAAGCTAGAATCGATCGCTAGCTATAATTTGCCATAAGTCGCATCACTCACAGAGTTCGAAATGGTCGGTAATATAATTTACTTGAGAGCTCGCGCTGTCAATAATGACAGCGAAGAATTTGTGAAGACCCGTCTTGTGTTGCCCGCGGTATCATCGCAAAGATATTAGGGTAGAGCTTTACATGCATAGAAGGGAGCTCCCTGTTTGGGTAGTGCCGCGTGTTGACGGGACATATACTTTATGATTTACAATGTTATCAACTATTTAGGGTAGACGGTTGAGCTCCCTTCTATACATGCAAGGCTCTTATTAACTTCCTTGTGTAAGATGCTGCGTAACTGCCAACTTGAATTAGGGAACCGTGCAGATAAGAGTGCAAAGCTGAACAACCAGCTTTCTTTCGGTGATACACAAAAAAGCAACGTTTTTTGCCAGCAGTCGATATTGCTTCTAATAAATACGTAGCAATGTATCCAAGATACTTATTATTATATCATTATTATGTTGTGAGTTTTCCCGCCGTATTAGATACAAAGACTATATAACAGCGATCCAACTTTGTATGATATAGTTTAGAAGTCGAGTCGAACTCAAATGAGTTCTTTTAGAACAATCTTGGTCATGTGCACCATGTCTGGCAGGAAATAAGGCGCGAGCATCTCCGAATCCACACGGCTCGGTCGAACGAAATCGCTCAGCCGTGCGGCACAGAGAAGGAGACGAAAAACGAAAAGAGAAGAAGACAGAAAAAAGTCAACACTCGTTGGGGGGCATGGGGTCCCTTCCATGGCCCCCACACGGGAGCAGATAAGAGTCCCATGGGATGGGTCGCTTACCACCATTCGGCGGCCCCCCTCGCGGAACAGAAGGGATATATAGAGAACCTACCTAACTTTGTAAAACTATCCTTTCCAGCAGGAACTGCGGCCAGATGCTACATCCCCTGCGGAGAAGGCACTCGGGACCCTTGGGTGCGTGATGCCCCAACATATTGTGGCAGGGAAAGGACCCGCCGCAATATGCCCCTGTGGGNCAAAACTAGCCTTTCCAGCAGGAACTGCGGCCAGATGCTACATCCCCTGCGGAGAAGGCACTCGGGACCCTTGGGTGCGTGATGCCCTAACATATTGTGGCAGGGAAAGGACCCGCCGCAATATGCCCCTGAGGGCATCCAAGATACTCGAGGGTGGCATATAACTTGGACTCGGAAAATTTTCTCCTCTAGAGAAAACTTGTTCTGTTGAAAGAAGAACCCAAAATGTGGAGAAAATAATTTGCTATCGAGAAAACCATCGTGGTCTTTATGCGCCTGCTGACCGCTCAAGAATATCTTACCAGTTGTCTCGATAGTTATCAAAATAAGAGAATCCGCGGAAAATTGGATTAAGGAAATCTCAGAAGAGAGTACACATCATGATGGACGAGATTGTTTAGAGAAGCCGTATGTATTTACATCGAGTGGACTTCAACGTTGTCAAAGAAAGACCGGAATTCAGATATACTGTTCGAGTGCCATCATCTGCGACCTGGAATATTTTCTACCAATCTGTTTTCTATGATTCGAAGTTGGCAGGATGACCACTGTCTTCAAGCAGATGAATACATTGATGAAACCAGGAAGGCCAGAGCTTATTTTTGCTCAACTATTTCGTTAAGAGCGTGATAAGAAACCTATACATAAATAAATAAAAATATAAATTTATAAATATATAAACAAACGACGGCCATTCTTAGTATTAGATAGACAAATGACAGACAACACACCGTAGTGAAAGTGCTCCTTGTGGACCTGAACTCCTCAACCTACGATTGTTTATCAGTCTCCGGCCTAGCTGTTCAATGTTGCTTAAATAATTCACAGCATATGCTTTTACCAGCCAAGACTGACACATCCGCTACGAAATGTAGCTCTAACTTTCCTGTTCGACAAGCCACATTCAATCTAAGTTTAGCCGCAAACTTCAGTTGATTTTTGACAGGTTAATTCTAGGTACCAAGGCACGCGTTTGGACATTGGGAGACGAAATATTATTGTGTATGATCATATGATGTCAGTGTCGCGAGACGCTCGGTGTTAGTTGCCTCGCCTCGCATTTTTTTCGCTGCAGCTCTATTTCTTACCAAGTCGTCTCTAGTAGTCAATCAATAAACCGAAACGGTGCAAATGGAGCAGCAATCTCCACAAGCCTCAAACATGCCCGGCAATGAAAAAGTTATGAGTGAACAAATTAGCACTAGTGTAATGTAGGCAAATAAACATAGGTAATTAATTAGCGACGCAGGTACAGCAAGCAATGCAACAGAGAAGCATGCTATGTTCCGGTGCTAAGTGGTACCCAGGAAGCAAAGAGTGTAACGGGAGGACTCACCAGAAATTAGCAACAAAAAGTGACGCCATCAATGACGTCACCTCGACAAAGCTAGGGCCTATGAGTATTCTCATTAATTTCGTCAGAAAAACCGTCGTAAATTGCAAATTTCAAACATTAAGCACATAAATGAAGAGAATACATAATAATTGAGTAATAAGCAATTATCATTAGAAAGTTGTAGTGGATGCTGGTGGAAATTTCACGGCACTAGCGGCAAGATCTAGGCCGCTCATTTATCTTCTTCTTTGAAGTGAAGCCTTATCTACACTTCATATTCAGTTCACAGGGCTTATCACAAAACTTATTTAAACACATATTTTATCGACCTAATTCATTCAATCCCTCGCTCCTGACTGACCAGCTACTTCAGCAGCAGGCGTACACAAAACACGGTAAAAATGTTGTCGGCAAGTACAGAAAGATTGAACAGTAAAAGTTTTTATCGCCTCTCTCGCTTCAAGAATATAACGCTGCTTTTACTTTTAATTAGGATTAAGAGGTTCGATCCTCAGATACTTCGACTTGTCGATGTGACGTCATTTGTGGAACTAATCCAACATTTTACGAGTTCAAACAAGTACAGCGAAGAGAAAGACGGCCACGCAATGCAAGACAGCCCACGCACAAACAGAGAGCATTTGAAGTGAAGTGAGCAATAATACCAGCCAATATGGACAAAACGCTGCCACAACACACTACCACTCGGCACTCACGGAATTCTTTATATTAGCCATTGCAGCAGAATACATTTTGCGTTACGGGTACAGACAATCAGAAATTCACTACTGCAGCTCATACAGAAACAACCTAGGCAGAAAGGAGAGGTGACACTGTCTGCTGATTAGAAAAGATATTTTGAAGTGCCAGCATTATTGCTCAAGCAGCCACCGAACACGCGCGTACCGCACAAGACATTTGGCGTATCTGTCTATCTAGATTTGGACAAAAACTCAAAGCGTTCGTTTTGTCTTGTCTCTCAGTGATCTCAATCAATCGATGGAAATTCCTTAAGAGCTAAATTGCAGACTTGACAAAGAGACATACATTATGATGGTCAAGACCTCAATACAATAATAAAAGGCTGTAGTGGGGCCATCAGCGATGTTGCAGAGCCCGTGTCGAACTTGTGTCGACTGTGCATGGCGCGGCCGTCGCACGCAAGTTATGAGTGACTGTACATTTGGCCCGTACGACGTTCATCTTAAATACTTTCTAGAGGTATCTTGGATGCTGACATTCACAGTGTAATTTGGACGATGTGCGAGCTGAATGTTTGCTCATAAGCTGAGTGTGTGAGTGTAGGAGGCCCTGGCAGTAGCAGAGCTTTG
>LQNS02276622.1:14463522-14495250 GCA_001587735.2 Parhyale hawaiensis
ACAAGATAATATGATACCACGATGGGATGACATGCTACCACGACATGATAGTATGATACCACGATGGGATGACATGCTACCACGACAAGATAATATGATAGCACGATGGGATGACATGCTACCACGACAGGATCATATGATACCACGACAGGATAATTTAACACGATGGGATGACATGATACCACGACATGATAATATGATACCATGATGGGATGACATGCTAGCACGACAGGATAATATACCACGATGGAATGACATGATACCACGACAGGATAATATGATACCACGACGGGATGACATGCTACCACGACAGGATATGATACCACGAAAAGATAAAACGATACCACGACAGGATAATATATTACGACGGGATCATATGATACCACGACAAGATAATATACCACGATGGGATGACATGATACCACGACAGGATAATATGATACCATGACGGGATGACATGATACCACGAAAAGATAAAATGATACCACGATAGGATATGATACCACTAAAAGATAAAATGATACCACGACAGGATAATATACCACGATGGAAGGATATGATACCACGACAGGATAATATGATACCACAGAAAGATAAAATGATACCACGACAGGATAATGTGATACCACGACGGGATGACATGATACCACGACGGGATGACATGATACCACGACGGGATGACATGATACCACGACGGGATGACATGATACCACGATGGGATAATACGATACCACGACAGGATAATATGGTACCACGGAGTTCCTATTATAGGATCATGAGCAATGAGATCTCTGCAGCTGTGTGTGCTCTAACTGCACGCCAACATACATCTATCACTCGGCAACATGTGGCATATTCTCAATAACTACTTTAGATTTTACAGATAAATTATTAACTTTAAAGGGTCAGTTTTCCAGAATGACTATCACTGTCCAACACATTCACAGCCACTTTCAAAACATTTAGATAATTCCTAAACCTTGGTCGTATACTTCCATTTCTCTTTTTTTCACACTTCCAAACAATTTATACACTTCAACAAAGCTTCCCCATAAGTTGAAGTAAATTTGCAATATAAATATATAATATCCCTTCTAGAAACTCGCACAGACTACGATAAAATGCACAATTTTGCACACCACTACTTTGTATGACATCATCGTACTTAAGCCAGGGTCAAGTAAATTTATAGACTTCGTTGTTAAAGTTAATGAGCAGCGGCTCCATAGATACTTCACTTAAATGAAAGGTGAAATAACAACACGACAATTAGAGCAAGTACATATCTCTATAGCCATTCGGGGCAAATGGCGGTGTCATTTTGGGGACAAATACTTATTTCGGCCTCACACATTAATTTTTGTAAGAGTGTTCAGGATGAAATTTTCAACATACGATGTATTCCTGTAAAGCTTTGTTATCAATTGATTTTGGCTTCGTTGATGCTGGATGATTTTCCTAGCTCAAACAAATCGTGGGAACAATTCTTTCGTATGAGCTAACACTTTCCTAAAATATACATTTAAGAAACACATTTCGTGTACAAAAAAAATATGCTTACCTGTCGTACGAAGGAGCGAAGACGTACTCGTACGTAGCATAACTAAAATTGCTATAGGAAAATTCTTGGCTGAAGAGCACCATTTTTTAAAAATTAGCCGGAGCAATCATTGATATCTTCAATACCCAAATAAGAGTGAATCAATCTTCCGACCACTTGACACACAAGGAGCACAGAGTTCACGGAGGCATCATGAAGCATGACTCGTAAATGCTGAAAGTGAAGCAAGGACGTCCTGATCGATCCAGCAATGTATGAAGCGTTATCAACAGAAAACCCGATGTTCTCATTTGTACGTTAACACACGTTCACAGCCTGCAATATTTCACTGTAAAATCTTGATCAAAACACGGACACTTTAGGCTGCGGGCATACAACAGCTCCTGCTGGTCACACAACACAACTGTAGTGAGTGGAGAGCGCAGCAACACGACAAGCATGGACTGCAAATCTCGCACTTCAGTTTCCACGCCCGAAATTTGTCAAAAACTTTTCGATGCGCGCAGTGTTCACTTTAGTATCAAATGACAAAAACTCTCCTTTTAAGTTTGAGAAATAACCGACAATCAAGTTTGAGCTAGAGGAGGAAAACAAAGGACTGAATTGGGAAGGTAACCGTGTTGCGGCCGGACAGCAGTACGCGTGATGTCGCAGTGTCGCACTCACGGACACCTGTGCAGCAGTGCCCCTCTGTGGCAGTGGCGCATCTCTGCAGCCTGAGGCTCTCTGAGCAAACCCATGCAGGGAACAGATGTTGTTCCAGTGAGGGTCGGTGCTATATATAACACCGCCTCAGCAACACGGTCACAGCATTTGTAATGTTAGGAGAAGACAAGGCAAGTAAATGACGACTCGAGCATTTGCCAGTGAGGGCATAGCGCTGGAGTACTGGAAAATAAACTTGTTAGTATGAAGACATCACAATGAAAATCTACAGCTAGTCAAAGAACAGCAAGAGTGGGAGTTATAGGAACAACAGAAATAGCCAGGAACACTTGAGCATAAGCTGTACGAGCAGTAACAACAGCAGTACGAGCAGTAACAACAGCAGTACGATGTAGAAAGCAGAATGGCAGTAACAGCAACAACCACAGGGACGAGAGGAGGAACGAGAGAAGCAGCCACATTGCCATTGCCCAGAGAACAGGTGCAGCGTATAGTCGCACACCTGCACCAGTGTACCAAGAGAGGTCACTTTAAGGTCGCGCTCTAGTCCAACTTGCATCAGTTTATTTCGATAGGTAACTGATGAGTACGAACCAAGTGCTGCGTAGTATACACGGTAGCAACACGGGTAAAGGAAACTTATGAGCACGAGCCAAGTGCTGCGTAGTATAGGTACACACAGGTGAGACAGCATTACAAAATATGCACAAGTTACAAATATGAAAGTCTGGGAACACAGTGAGTTCTCGTAAAGCCTGCGTGCATGACTTTGCACCAGTTGTGCATATATTTACTGAACATGCATGCAGTGCATGCTACAAGCGCTCGGTTCAGGTAGATGCGCCAACAACACCTACTAAACAGGCTAAGAGACTCTGCGACCCTGAATGAGTCAGCCCTTGATATACCTATGATCAAATTACGAAACAAAGTAAGGTTCTAGTTCCACACATTGGTTAAATTTCAGTAGTCCACCAGCCTCAGCGCAATATGGCGTAAGGCAGGAACAATCAGAGCCTACCGCCCAGGCCCACAAACTGGTGTCAATGAAAACCTCCAGTTTAATAAAAATGCATCAACTACATGGGTGCCAAAGATTCATCTGCGTACCCTGAATGCACGACGAAGGTCAGTCGATAATCCAGTGACACGAAGCTTCCTTTGTAAAATCGAGTTTACAACGGACCGTTGCCTACAAAACAGCAGCAGCTGCTGCACGCGGCAACCGTCGGAATAAATTCGAATTCGCCAAGGATACGAGCCACCAGCTGCAGTGAATATATGTAGGCGGCCCGCGGTAAACCCAAGAAAAAGCGCCTACCATACTGAGGGCTTACTATTCGGACACCTTCCGCCTTGTAGATGATAAACAAAAAAAAAAAAACAACAACTCATCATCAGTGATTAGCTACTGCAAATGATAAAAATTACGGATGTCAACACCCATTTGGAAGCCAGAGGCGTAAGCGCTATATCGCCGCAAAGTGTAGTTAAGCTTGAGCTCGCAATAACGAGCTTCGTCAACAATATTTATCAATGTCAGAACTCTCACATGCATTCACGAGCTGACTGGTGACACTTTCGTGGTAATGTCAAATTTTGACCTAGGAAGAAGCCTATTATAAAAACGTTATTCAGTCGACAATAGTATCGAATATTTTGAGGCAGAATATTCAGTACCAATACGTACAAACGAACATCCAGCGGCTTTACCGCAAAGCAAACAGTCTGGTGGTTCTTGGGGGAGGGGACGGAGGGGGAAGAGGAGGAGGGGTTCCTTATCGAATTCTCAGCTATTTGAAAGTTTGTCTTGAAACTCAGAGTAACTCGTGATCTACCATCCGACACTGCGGTGCTGCCGCCCCGGCGTATGAAAAGAGAACCTACGGTGTGTCCAAAAGCAGTGGTGACATCGGCTGCAGATCCTCAATTAGCATCTCTGCCAGTGCCAGTGATTTAATGAAGTTATGCCCGACGAAGGCGAAAGTACAACTTTTCATTGCCACATTTTAGCTGTTCATTTGGGATAACGTTAGCCACAAGCAGAGTCTGATTAGCAGAAGTGTGATTAGTTTCAGTTCAGAATCCTGATCGAGTAAGGCACATGGTTCCCAATATAGGCGATGTAGTCCTCTGAAGGCGATAGGTGTCGTAATCATAAGAATTCCTGCCGCAAATTCTAATAATTCCGACCCTACTTAATATCCCTCATTCTATGAAATAATCGTCAAAACAGGGTTCAATCAGTCTCCGTATATTTTATAGTTAATTCTAAATACACGTTACCACAACATGAGCCATATTTAACTCCGCGGCTCACTATAGAACGGCAGATGCCTATGTTTAACCTCAAAAAGATGTCCAGAATATTGAGTCGTTCTAAGGAGAGAGAGTGTGTTTTAGAAAATCTACAGTAGAGGGGAGCCGATCGAACAGACGGCCTCAGTCAGCAGACATCGTGTGAACTACCCTCGTAAGGGCCAAAAGGTCACGTGGGCTCGTAGCGACAGGGAACCAAGGTTTGCTGCGAGAGATTAACACCGATAAAGTGGTCAAGAAGTCGGTGAAGCGTAAAATTGTTTAACCGAGGGAAGATGCTATTTCGCCCTAAAAATACAAGACGTTCGATATTGTAGGAATAGCGGTACTAAAATTTAAGGAGAGGGTTGATCAATTAGGGTTTTTTACACCCTTGTGGGGAGTTCCTGTGAGGAAACTCTCGATGACGAGATCAGGGCAGCGACGAATAAGCGTATGTAGGAGACGTTTTTATGATAGAAATGTTCGTATTGGACGTTCTGAACAGAGGGGTTGAACCCGACCTGTCGAGGGTTTAACCCGTCCGAGCTGAGGGAACCAGTTTTGAGGTTGGAGGGCTGACAGGCAGTCGCCCTTCAGTTGTTCCGCTAGCCTCTATTTTTATACACCTAGTAGAGCGCGTTAGCGACGTCATGGCCTCATTTGCCATAACCATATATCACCCTGTAATGAATTGTAACTGAATCAGCTTGAGTGTCTACAACTGTCACTGTGATTCTAAAAATACAAAAGATGAACAACTAACACTGAGTCGTCAATAAAGCCTTTTACGTAATTTTAAGAAGCTATATATATGTCGGAACAAAATAACTCTTCATTAGATCGTCCAAAAACGTCATCAGCAGAAACCTCTACACGACATAGAAACATATCCACTAGAGGCGATATAAAAGGCGACGGGAGCAGCAAATGAGCACAGAATGTGAACTAATCTGATAATACAAATGCTGTATTCACATGTGGATACGAGATGGGGGAGGCGCTACGAACCCAGCCAAAAGGCTGAGGAGCGCCAGCATGTGCAAGCACAGGAGCTCGTGCATGGTTTCAGGAAGAGTACCAATACAGTTGACATGGACACCAAAATAAACGCCAGTGTTGGGAAGAGAAGTCGATATGTATGTATTTATTGACGACGGCGAGCAGTAACTAATTCATGCAGAGGTCAGATACCGTAGGCCTATCTGTAGAAACCTGATCAAATTCAGCATTTCAGTCAAAAGTGTACAGCGCAGCACAGTACCAACAAGGCGCAGCTAGCCAAAATTACATCTATTGTCATTCATATAAATGAAGGTTCAGTCCAGTACGATAAAGAAATATTCATCAACATATCCTAGACGTTTTATATTGACGGCTGGATGTATGGAAACGAAGAAGTTAATAAATAATAATTATGATGAAATAGCAGGCCCCACTTAGCAAGAACCAGTGTAGCTACTTCATAAATGACGCCGCAAGCAATGCTAATTCTGCAGAAAACGGAGGATTTATTTGGTCCGCATATGGATAAATTCCAACGCAGAACATTGCAAAAGCAACCACCTGCCAGTGTGACGTAACACTACGCCGCAGAACTGATGCAAAACAATAGCCATCAAAGAAGGTCTCACATTCTAATAGAGAGGACAGAAAATGCAACAAATTCAGCATGCAAAAGAAAAAAAGAGCATCTAAAGAGGCCCAATTCTAGGCTCGATACTCACTGTGGTTTTGGCTTGTTGGCATTTTCTGTGTCGGAGTCGACTGGGCGACTGAGGCCGTCATCGTCGTCTTTGTTAGTGAAGTCCAAACAACACGCTGCCCGCAGGTTGCGGCCCATGGACATATCCCCAGGCCGAGCTGTCGGAGATAAAACACGAATATTAGTAATGTAATCGACCACTATATGCAAGTAAAACATGCGTAAAGTAAAACTAAAAATATGCTGGTACACGTATGTACCACAGTTACTAACACTGTTGCTCTGTCTTTTTGAACAGATTCCATTTCCATAAGCCAGGTCACGTCGAGCGAGTTGGGTCAGCAAGCACGGAACGCCTGCACTGACAATAACCATCAGCTGCAGACTCTCCAAAAACTTCTGGCGTTTTGAGCGTTAAATATTAAAAATACATGAAATATATTTCTACATATTTCATTGTGAATGTCGAAGAAAATATGATGAAAAGTTAGTTCAAATCTCCCTGGGCACAAGAATGATGTTGCAAGAGAGGAAGACGAAGAGACACATTGCACATAAAGAGGTGGAAATAAGTTTAGGTAGTTCGTCATTGATTAGTCTTCTGTCGCCACTGATGAGAGCAGCTCGAAAGAGAGAAAGGGGGGGGAGGGCATGCCATAAAGTGTTATTGACCACTTACGGCGCAACCGACCCTCGAGGTGCACAACAGAGAACGACTCTCGCCAGTTCTCATCTTCATCACAAATATTTTTCTGCTCAGAAACCATGAGGCGGACAGGCCCTGAGACGACCATACAAGCTACGCTACTGGACCGGAGACTAAGAAGTGTCTAACTGCGGCAAGGTCTGCGCTGGGAACAGCTAACAGGCTATATGCGGCTGGGAGCTTCTCTGTAAGTCTGTTACTCCCTATAGACGCAGTGCGTATGGTGAGCTCTAGTAGTCGCACAGCTGTATAGCTGTGCAGATTAAAAACATTTAGCGAGGGTAAACGAGGCAGTGTTAAAAAATTTCGCAGAGAAAAACAAGGAAAGTGGAACTCGAAGTAGCAAATTACCTCAACCTCAAGCTAACGCGACTGGTAAAACTATACTTCAGGCACAAAGTAATAAAAAGCACAAACTAGTCATTTGTAACACTAGAAATTAAGTCACCGTATTTTGTATCCATAGAAACAATTTACAAAAATATGAAACCTCTATACAACGCGAACAAACTCACAAAACAAGAGAATTACCATTCATCTTAAAACTTTCTCGAAATTACTTCACAAGATATGAAGTTATCAGCACGGGCTCTACACTTCCCTGCTCTGTCGAGCCGATGCTATAGAAACATTTCTATGGAAAGCATTGGAAGCTGAAGGCAGAAGAGGAGGAGCTGTGCTACAGCGAGGGGCCAGTTGTGTGCCACGAAGGAGCACCAAAAGAACGGCAGGACCGCACGGGCAGAGGACTTGCCGGCAGTAAAGCGAGAAAGCAGTAGGTAGATACATCATCTTATGTTGAAGGAGAGCGATGACACCGCAATGTGTGGTGAGCTGTAATTTGTATTACCAACGCATTTCGTCTGTTATTTGGTTGTTTAGGACGGCCCTAACTAAAAACATAAGCACATATGATGAGGCAGTGGACATAATACCACTGAAGTGTTCATTGTCACTGGGTTGAATAATAAAAACAAAGACATTTACCACGACTGCAACGGTTCTCTACCAAGTCAGAGAATAGCTGCCTACATGCAGTCGTACATGGTTGTCCAAGACTCAGTACGAAACAGTGACACTGAAAAGAAATAGATAAAATGACTGCCGGCTAAATGGTCAATTTCGTAAACTATCACTTCTAACCAAACAAACTTCGAACAAGTCACAAGTAAGCCCACACAGTTGGACTGACATACAGACAGGCACGAGATGAGTGCGGAGAGTCCCAGAGCACCCATTGGAATTTCGCGCCCCTCAACCAATAATAAGCCTTGAAAGCGCGCACCCAGCACGGGCAGTAGGTATATTGAGCAAGGAGTTAATGGAGGAAACTCGTTCTCTTTGTACGGCTCGAATTCGTTCTTTTCAAAAGAGCTCCGCGCTCTACAAAGGCCTCTGTGTGGAGCAACCGATTCAGCGCTACTGTGTGCTCAGACTTGGTTCTTTGAACGCTTTTCTAGTCTCTACTGCGGAAAACTTTCAACCAAATGCACTTCACTGAGCAGAATTTACACAAGACTCCTGTATATAAGACGAGGCAACAAGAAGTAACTCGCCAAAGCTTTGACCGTTAAGCTAACGAACTGTTTCTGAGCCCTCGACTGCCGGGCGTTTGGCTGAACCCTCCACAGTTTGCAGCACTGCCAGTTGTAAACATTTCTTCCGATCCTACAAAAGCGCAAGTTTTATCTGATCAACAGCGTCAGTAGTCAACTGAGGAAATATACAGCACCATTCCTCTCATGAATTTAAACAAAATTCATACCTTCTTAATTACACGATACCCATTGCGCGATAAAATTTTTCGTAAAGAAATCCACGGGGAACGGAAGCATGAAAGCGTCTACACACAGCACAGAAGTGACCTTCAGGTTCTCACGCACAATACAGCACGAAGAATATATAAAACATACAGAAGCGAAGAGGGCAAGAAACGAAATGCGTTCCAAAGACTAAACTCACATTGAGCTAATATCTGAAAACTTCCTCTCTCCGGCTCCGCTTATCGCTAAAACCAACACGTAACATACACTCAAGTAAATGAGTGAAAAAGACCAAATTCTATATCAGCGAGTACAGTGGGCAGCACTGAGGTACACTGCTGAGCAGCAGACACTGAAGGCGTCTCTGCAGGTCGTACCTTGAGAAATTCTCACGTCCAGTACCTATCCTAAACTCTTTGCAAAGTGTTACAACGGAGATTAACTGACGATCTATACCCTTTCTTAATACTACGCCAAATAATAGCATGAATATTATCCCATTGCAGACTTAGTAGCGATGACTATTGCTGAAAGCGCCAACGAGCTTCAGACACAAATGGTGAAATTATGGGTCTTAGAATGCCTCTTTAGCGAGTCCGGCGTTCGAAATATACTGCACAGCATATCTACACCTCATATAAAAGCAGTATTTTCTTATGATCTTCAGATAGTTTATTTTGGTATCTCAATACAATTTTGGATACAACTTGGCACCGACATTATTCGCGTCTACTATCGATGTTAAATACAACAGTACCTATGCTATCAGAGTTCGTTTCTCAGAAACCTACCCTAATACCTGCGAAGATTTGTCGCAGTGAATGGGTCGAGAAAATGTAGAGGACCTGCCATTGATTTTGTAGGATGAGAGAGGCGGCGCAAGCAGCAGGCAATGAGCCTCTTATTGATTTCTTGGAGAAGCAATGGTAGGACTCGGAGACGGACGGAGCAGCCCGACCACGGTGCCTGGCACGCAGTCCCTAAGTCTTCTTTCCAACACCATTCATTACAAGGTAATCTGAACTTGTAGCGGCTCGGTGTAACTAAGAAATCGAGTACTAATATTTGTGCGGAAACATCCCTAGTTTTTTCCCTTACAGCTCCACAAGTTTCAATTCGAAATTCTGTACAAGTACCGCAAAGATCATGAAATCAATTCACATTTTACTCATGATACACTGGCGTATATATTGAAGAACTGCTATAGCGATTATTGCAATAATGTAGTTCATGTCTTTACGTATGGCAGAATGCTAGAAACGTAACCTGTCATGATCAGATACACAGTAACTTCCGTGATCATATCAGTTTTTCTGTGTTTCCTCGTCAGTTCATTAGAAAAAATTTACCTTACATGGAAATACTTCAGAAAAAAGCAGACTAGAATCAGAAGTAAGGACTCTCATGACTGACTTCGTACCTTGAGCTTCTTCAATACACAATACCGTGAACTTTGTCTCCAGCGTCCAAATTAATTTCAACACAATTTTTTTCACTTTTCTCACGCTTCAGCATACCACTGCCATAAGGGGTACGAAGGTTGGGCACGTAAATGATTGTTTAATAGTATTGAGTAAAAAGTACCAGCTGCCGCATCAGTTGCATGGAAGTGCTGAGAAATAATACCCAAATACCGAACTGCATATTTGGCAGCCCAAGTGAGCAGCCGTGAGGCTGTCTCCTCACAGCACCAACACAAGAGCGGCTATTGAATTACATCACAGCAAATTGTGCAGCGCGGGATGCCATTAGAGTCTTGAATGATGACATTCCACAGCTCTGCCAGCCCCTTTTATTCAAATGCTAATAGCGAGTGATGACAAAAAACCTTCCATTGATTTTCGGGCAGCTGCGTGCGGTACGGCGGGGCGATCGAGTGATGGGAAATAGACGTCGGCAAAGTTCCGCCTCGCTGGGGAACCATATACTCGTATGATATATATATGACTAGGCACGATGGACGTCAAGTTATCCTTTATCCAACTCTTTCTCTATTTCCATTGCTGAAATACACAATACGACCATGAGCCTATCTATATTAAAAAAACGTTAAATTAATGCGCAGCACTTCATAGTGCGTAAAAGGAACACATAATATATTACACATTATAACACGACTGACACATTGTGTTGTGTCCTAATGAAGCAGGCACCCTATCTCTTAATTTAGCAGTGGTTCATCTTCGAATGTTGAAGGTGTGTAGCCTATCCCATCTCGTCTAGCTTTACCCACAGCTAATTCATCATGGATGTTCTCGCTTCTGTTGCTCTTTGATGAAAGTTAGGCAACGCTACAGGACTCTACGAGCGAATCAATCACTATATAATATTTCTCCAGGACATACCAAAGATTTCAAGGAACTCCCTTTCTTTTTGTAAAACGTTGCCAGAGTTCTGTAGTACGGTACGAATGCGCAAAAAGCTAACGTGCAACAGGGAAACTTAAAAACGGACGAATAACATTATTCCGTATAGCGAAGTATTTGTGAAAAAGCAACAGTGTTCGCGAGAGACATGAAAATGTAAGAGTACGTGACTGGATGGGCCCAACATGGATGCCCAAAGCTGGAGAAGCGTATTGTCGTTTTTCTTTCGGTGAATAAACTGACTAGCTTGCATACCGACGGAGCATCGGCGAGGGAGTGCATAGAAGCACCAGTACCACAGTAGCGCTCTCTTTTGGGTAAGTGCAGATCGATAAAGTCACATCGTACAATGAATGTGAAGTGGAATAAAGAACTTTGACCGAATCCTTTCCTTAAACACATTTAATATAAAGAACGAACCATTTTGCTCAGGAAAGGAAAGATCGCACAGAGCATACCCGAAAGCAGTTTCAAATTTCGATTATATACTTATAGAAATATATCCACATATTTTATAGGGTAGGAAATTCAAATGACCAATCCATCATCTGGCTACCAGTGCACTACACAGCCGAACAGATGCGGAACGTCGATCATCTAAACCAATGTTGCACCAGCGGGGTGCCATGCACGAGGTGTGGCTATGGGGGCACCGTGACTAACTTTATATTATATCGAAATTTTGGATTGTTATGACGGTATTTTAAGATATTAAGATGTTACGAGACTGTGGTTACATAGGTGTACACTTATTTATGCATAATTTTCTATTTTGGCACGATATGCGCAGAAAGATTTTAATGGTTCCAAAGGTGTCCAGCAAGTCTAGAAGATTTAGGAACCACTGCTTTAAGGGTACAAAGCTCTATACATCGCACTCGTATATGCAACCCTCGTTATTATCAGGGATTAAAAACCAAAGACATTGGTAGAGGGGAAAACTTTAGAGAATCTAATGCACTCAAAAGGGCCTATGTTTCGCGGGTAGGACGAGCTCGAGGTCCGATGCTGTCGAAGGTTCTGGGTTTAGGTGCATCCGGCCGAAGATGCTATTGTTTCCAAGGATATTCTTTTAAATGTATGGCAGTGAGAGGGCCACAACGACAGGGAAGATTCACACAACGGACGGAGCTAAAACCCTATAGAAATGAGCTATAACAACTCCCAAATTGAACTATAGTATTATACGAGCACACACTTCCCATAATCCATACGCAGTATTCCAAGAGAACAAAAAGGAAGTATATGTACTGTAGATGTTCAAGAAGTTCGAGGAAATGAAGCATAGACAAAAACTGTGCACGGGGAACGCAAATTGGGATACAAATGGACGACCACAAGACTGCCAGTACGGTGGGAAACACATCGTCCGGAAAGATGTCCCGATGGCCTAATGAACGAAACATTTGAGTTTACGTCTACACTTCCAATGTAATCTAACAGAGGACATAAAGTATGTCACCGAAACGTGGAATTCGTGCACGACCGTATGCCCACACAGGATATACTAGAATTAGCATGGGAGAAGAGGAAGGAGAGAAAGAACCGAGCACAAAGCGATGGTTAAGAACATGGAAATGGAAAGAAGCCACGTGGATATCAAGGAAAGACGTCCTGAAAGTCTAGCTCAGATAAAGGTACTCTTTGGAGTGTCCCTGGATGCGTTGCTTCCTATAACAAAGGCTAGGTGAACTGTCAATCTCTATGGTTACCTACTTACCTTCTTGAGAAAACTTTCCTTTGATATATTCTGTGTTTCCTAAAGAGGTAGTTACATAAAAAAACACAGACGCAATAGAAAAAGCCAACTGCTTAGAGAGTACTTGTAGATCAATTACCTACTCATAGCCGCATCACAAAATATTGTACAAGTTGTGTGACATAAAATAGGTAGTTTTACGCCTACTGGCAAGTTTGCACTCGAAGAACAACATGTACATGTTGCGCGTGGACACGCACGTTCTAATTGTACTTGGGAAAACCTTGCATCTGAGAACTTGACAAGGAATATGCGGGCAGGCTTATCGCGTAGGGACATCGGCCATAACACAGACGCGGGCATTACGGGGCGAGACACAGGAGAAGACTCTCGACAAACGAGGAAGGATCAGAAGTGATGAGTACCGAGCGAAGGCAGAGGCGAGGTACGGTAATCTAACAAATCTCCACCCACAATCGATTATCCAACGTTCAGCAGCAGCGACAGCACACGCTCCATCGGCTCCACACAGGGCTGGGCGCTTCCGGTCCCCGTCTCTCGGTTCATTTAAATGGTCGCACCACAATAGCGGCCAGTTCTTATAGCCAATAGACCTTGTCAAGTGTAGCTCCCAATGCGGAGGCAGGGTCCTGACGTTTTGCTTGCACGTCAGTTCAATATTGGTTCCGTAGGGAAGAGAAATGAGAACGCTTATGTATCGAGTTGACTATAGCCACGGGGTGCCTCATACACAGAGACAGACTCTCTCGTCCACGCAGTCTTCCAGACTGAGGGTAATTTTTAACGTTGTGACGCAGGCTTTGAGCTGTCTAGAACAAACGATAACCGCATGGCGCTATTACTATGTCTACACATTCCTTTCTCCAAACCAATGCAACAAACAACAGACAGCCTAAATATTACAATCACACAAGTTACTTTGTAGTTAACTAAAAGTCCAAATTCGTGCTGCAGTCAACGGAGGACGAAGCCTTCTTTGTACTGGCAGCATATGCAGATATTTGCACTGCCTAACGAGGATTAACAGTTCCAAGTCAACAGACTAGCGGACAAGTTTGGGATACGACAACACTATCTTCCCAATTCTAGGTGAATCACGCTTCACACTAAAAATTTACCCAAAACCCTACTAAGCGGTTGGTACAACAAAACGAATATCGCAGGACTATAAAAAATATGGCTCACCGGGCTCCCAACTCGGGCGAATGAATACCGCAATGCGTCTTATTCTTATGCTCCCACCCAATACACAACAGGCAAATGCTTGCAAAACAAAATAATGCCACGCTAGAGACGTGACGCACTGCGTTCGTTGTGAAGGAGTCTCGCAGCTCGCGGCTTCCTAGCCTCAGAGTTCTCTGCAGTCCAAAGGGAGAAAGAAGTAACATCAGTCATGTAGCTACGCGCAGAAAGAACGTATCTCAACAGTAAACAAGGAAAAACGAAGAATACAAAAGAGATAATCAGTAGGAGTACGAACGGAACATGTAAAACAGGCACGAGATTGGGAAAAATTCCCAAAGACCAAGCAAAGGCGCGACTCCCCGTGAGGTCTGGTAGGCAAACGTGCCAAAACGAGACCTGCGGCCTATGACTAACCCATGGACGCTCCATGAAGAATGGGGGGGGGGGGATACTGCTAAAGAAATGCTACACCGACGCTAACAATTATCGGTGAGTTCAGGAAGCAATAAGAGGACAAGGATTTGTTATGGGAAATAGAATGGGGCGCGGAGGTCGTCAATGGAAATCAGAAAAAAAGTCCAGTCACAGCCGCTCTCCTTTATGCCGATAGAAAAACACCAACAATTGATGCGTCTCAACGGTCAATGCTGCGTGTAATTAGAACTAATTCATGGAATAACCGCTTCAATTTCCAGCGAAGAGATCCAACAATCGAGAGGTCCTGGAACACACCTGCAGCAGCTGCGCGTTGCTACACACTTGAGGGATACAGCAAGCCGGCAGGCAGGTACTGGAATGGCAAGCACTCCAGCCGTAGGTACTGAGCGTCGTGTTGGCAGTGCTCGTGGTTCTTCGTTGGACTTCTGCCTCTGATCGCAGACTTTGAGACCACTTGCGGAGGGTCCATTTGACAGTCAAATACATGAGTTCTCACAACTCAGCGTCTCAACGTTTCCTTGTGCACACAGTATGTGTGTCGGAACCGCTAGCCACACGTCAGTTGGCTCGGCCAGCGTCACCAACAAAGCATCAGAGCTCTTCAGATTTGGAGTGAACTAGAAGTCAGAAGCCGAGCATTTTTGCGTTGTACAATCGTTCAGAGCAACGCATTCAAACGTTGAGTTAAAGGAACACGTTCATTTCACTCTAGTGGGAACCCACTCGCCCTGGACACCCCACCACTCCAAGTTCTCACCAAAGACGTTCAATTAGAAAATGCTGAAAGTACGGATCAGTTTACGAGCTCGGGGCTGACACAGACGGGGGACACAGTCCTACAGTTCGGCTACAGCAACTCTCACACTCCATGTCAGCTGCGACGATTCAACTGAGTATGAGTCTGTTTTGGGCAAAGCTTCGAATTACTCATTAGCCGAGCAGGCAAGAAGTGACGCAATAAAGCCGCATAAATTGAAAATAGAGCCAGGAATTCGTTAACGCACTGAAAAAGACGGGAACAAAATGCTTGCCTTAATTGGGGTGGGTAGAAATTACTATTCGTACTGTTGTGCTTGTTACAATCTTCGTTAAGCTAATCCATAGTTTACACTTACTCGGCTCCTGCAAAAATTGTTTATATTCTTGTAGCTATATACATCTCTCATACTGGGCGTAACGCGTCTATATACATACTTCACAATATAAATAGAAATGTCAATTTTTCACAGTGCTCATTGGAGACAGCGTTCAAAATCTTAATGTTAAACACGATGGGCTGCAGTTGGAAATTAAACTTAATAATGGTACCAGGACATTCCACCATCAGCGAAAGGAGTACACGCTCCATCGACGCTGGTATCGTCTCATTGGCAACATGTACTAGCATACGATGAGCCCAGCAGAGCAGACGCTTCTCTCGAAATGAATGCCGTGGTCTGCACAGAGCGATATGATTACATTTGGGCAGCAAAATCCGGGGGCTATTGGTCGTTATCAGAGACACGGGGGGTGGGGGATCGATCGACACTCGTTCAGAGGAGTGCTCAACTAATGCAGCATCAAACGACAACAAGCAGAGTTATCAGTGATTAATAAGTTCTGCAGCGGGGCATCTGTCGCCACTGCGATAGCAGGGACAAATATACGTGCACGTCATAGACGTCGCCATGACCATGGCGTAGCTACAAGCTTGTTGACAACATTATTATCTTTCGCTGAATATTTTCAATATGCCCGAACGTGAGTTAACTCAGCAGCTGGTACTCCCGATGCGCGCGTGTGTATCAGCAATTTGGTAAAATATAGCTATCCAAGTACACTAGCCACCGACTGCATAAATAACATTAGAGTCCTCGCGGAAACTGACAGCCTAGAGCACAGCATATCCTCCCCCGACAAAATTCTTGTAGGCAATGAGCCCCAAACAGACAATGTCTGCTGGGCGCGGACACACGGTTAGAAGCTCACACTGTTGCCAGGACACCCTTGTCTCCGCTTGGCTATAGTGTGCAGCTACAACAGTGTACTCTAGCAAAACAGTACTCAAGTGAGTTCGAAATCAACGGTGCAAGAGATGTGGTCAGTGCAAGTGCAGCTTTTGATTTAAATTACCACTGCGGCACCAAAGACAACAAAAGCAAGCTAATCCCCCGTCACAAAATTGCACAAGGAAGTAGACAAGCCATCGGACGGGCAGCAGGAGTTGGGGGAACTCGGCGGAGACATTTTTTAAATCCCAGAAGAAGCCGAGCGACAGCCCCACAGCTGGAGCGTCTCGCGCACACGGGCGTCTGGGAGCTGGGCGGGCGACAGCTGCAGCCCTCAGCTGGCAACCGTCCCGGCCGGCGCGGGCAACAATGTGAACGACCGGCGACGTGCTGTATAGAGGCAGCAACTTCACGGGATCGTTTGCACCGACACTCGAGGAGGTTAAATTCACGCTGGTACTAATAATGACGAAAAGCAAATAGTTGCGAGCAATGTCCAGCTTTAGAACGACTCAACATTTGGCAGCAAAGCTATACACAGCCAAGTGGTGCACGCAGTGAAGGTTGTCCAGAGACTTGCTCGGAAGGCAACGCAATCAATGCTATTGTATAATGACGCACGGGACTAGTGACTTCCGTTTAATACCTACCTTATTACGGGTGAAGATGTCAATGAGGAATACTTAGTACTTGCAACTGTATTACTCGTGATGTACCTATTACGCTTTCTTTTAGTGGTTAACTTCCCCGAGATGGGGTCGATACTAAACACTCCTGCAAATTCTCATTCAACTGTCCGAGAAGATTTCGCCTATTTCGAATGCAGCAACAACGCAGTGCAAGAACAACAGACTCGTTGGTCAATATCAAATACAATATTTGTTGAAAGCTTCTTACCCAGGCACGTTTATTTTTCACTATTAAGCGATATTTCTTCTTTTCTCGGAAACCGTATCCTCACATCTGCAATCTCTTTGTCCTCTCTCTTCCCTAATTCATTTGGTTGCGCCACATCTTGTTATGTCGGCTGCCACAGAGCCGCCTCCAACACAGCCACTGCGCGCTGTCAAGGTACAGCTCGTAGAGTTTCTTGACCCACGCTTGAAATAGACCCAAGTCAGGGCTGCGGTAGACAAACCGCCAGCAACCAACCGGTCGAAGATGCGAGTGCATCACAAGATGTACTGAAGAGGATGGTGTTTAGTAGGCCATTCAGTGTCTACCGTCTTCTTTAATTGTACGATGAAATTCAGTCACTCCTACTGAGGTATTAAAATTTGAACCTAATTACCACCCAGAATCCACTCGTAGAACTCAAAAGGCAGAACAGTGACAAAGATGATAAGACAAGCCCCAGACAATGAATACGGAGCCAACGAGGCGTTCTGACGTCCCAAGCTTGTCCTCTTGACAGGCAGTTGGTTATGTCATAGTAAACCGAGCACATCGGTATTATTTAGTTTCTCAGGAGCAGCAACATCAGCAGCATGTGCCTCGGCTTCCAGCAAGGGTGGCATGAGACTCACCCTCACTCCTACAGCCCGGTACCGCTAACATGACGTTAAATGCTTCAATAGCTTTTGGAACTTAGGCATGATGACTCGTTTGGCTATACCTATTAGCATCTGATTTAGAAAATCATCCACATTTGAAGAAGAAACTAACTTATGCTAATATTATACGCATATTAGCAGAAAGCACATCACACCCTATACTCAGCGAATAATACAGCTATGAACGTCCTTGTGTAAGACTTGTGTTAGTTATGTACAACAAAAATAAAAATTGTTGTAAAACCTCGTAAGTGTAAATGACTAAACGTAAAATTTCTATATATGCTTGTTAAATAGGTACTACTCACAGTAAACGTAACAGTGATCAATATCCAAGGCTTCAGGGGCAGACACAAAATTTGGAGTAGATGGGCCACAGACTGCACCATACTTGACTTCCTACTGAAATTGGGCCTTTCCCAAATAGGCCTTAGGACCTATTCATGTAATATGTGATACAATGCTTTCTAATTAACCTAAAACCTTTAAACAAAAACAACATAGTATTCATAATATGCGGAATCAATTTATAAACAAAAAAACGTACATTTGTCAAACTGGGACATCCGTCGGGATGATAAGCGATTCTGGAAATGTCAAAAATGATATAAATATCACCATTGACTTCCAGAAATTTAGAAATTCTACGTCAGAAAAACTCATGCATGCGTAGCACAGATAATCTACAGTATCGTAATATGAGATACAGTGAATTTGTCTTCAGCTAATCAGTGGCGTGCAGAAGGGGGGCGCCGACGGTTCACTGGCCTGTGCCTTCAAGCAAAGAAAGCAGCGTCAGCAGAGGACAGCCAGAATTTACAGCTCAATACAGATCATATAAAATGCAAACATCGACATGATTTCTAGGAACACCGAAATTTTACAGTAAACTTTATCCATAGGTACCCCAGACGATGTATGTTTACGTGCAATAAATTCTTATTTTACCAGGGCAGATTACCTAACCATATTATTATAGGTATAAAACTCATACCTATGTAGAAGACAAAGAAACAAGCTTCAATTCTTGACATGAGTGGAGGTGAAAACCCAATTTGTCATTGTATTAACATTTGAGCTTCATCAAATCCTTTATGAAGCACTTGCAACATATCTACTGCTGATTTTTAGTCGTACACAAATGATGCACTAAATTATACATGGTTATATGTTAATAATAGAAACTGAACTAACCGATAATTCGACATTTTATTACAAACCAAAGCTAGCATACTATCGCACTCAAGATCCTTTTTCTTTACAATATGGGGCTCTTTATGATAGTAATTAGACTAAAACCACAACCAGATCCCCGTTAAAAACCATATATTCCATAAGATCGTATCCACACAATTTCAGTTTAGGCTAATTCGTCATATTATTTTATTTAGGCAAGCACTAGAACTCCAGGTTGAGCAATCGTTACCTAGTGCAAAAATACCACCAACGAAAATCTCTGAAGAGGAAGATTCCCCGAAATATGGGAGCAGCTGTCATGCGGCACTTGAGGACTCAGTGGTAAACCGCCCAGACAGATATCTAGTCCCAGCACCGTCAAGGTATGGTGCAGTCAATGATTAAGCACATAGAACTTATCAGGTCGGGTCTTGGTGCAGGCAGCACACTTGACGAAGTCAAAGCATCAGATATCTTCAAACAAAGCTGAAGTATTGCAACGACTGCTGGACTTGTTGCAGACGAGTGCAACGCATGTTCACTAGTTATAATAACTAGTATCATTCGGGCTGACTTAAGCTATGCAGGATACGCGATGTAGAAAGGTCCAAAATAAGACGAATGAATGCATGTGTCATGGGGTAGAATCGAATATAGGATCACCGACCATCGTGCTCGGATGCCGACCTCCTTTGTCCTAGTAGTAGTTGCCCCAAACAACTATTTGGTTATCAGCTGCCACATATACGCGTGCGTATCGCTGCTTCTGTGCCTCTCTTTGTCAGGAGCTGTGTATGAGTGCGTGATTTGAGCAGAGCGCGGGGCTGTAGCGTGTCTCTTCTTCTCTTTGTTCGCTCTTGGCTCTGATATGGCATCCTGTAGCTGGCCACTCGCTTGCTTCGTGTGCAATTTACTGCACTGACGCACACTCAGCCTTTGCTCTCAGTTTGTGTCTCTGTAGTCTGCTGCTGAACTATATATACATGCAGGCTGCAACAGAATGACTGATAACTGAGAAAGGATATAAGTAATTATGCTACCGTTCTTAGTGCAGTTCAGACTTGACGTTATGAGCCCGACCTCGAAAATACAAGCTTCTTCTTAAGCTTTGCGTTCAATCGTTACGACGCACTGTTCGCCATGGGCTGTTCTTCATTTGCACCATCACGTGTAGTCGATGTTCACTGAAGAGCACTGCGTAGCAGCAGCTCAGAACTGCTCAGCAAAGCTTGACTCGTTGCTGCTGTCGATATGCCGCACTGCCATTGGTCGAGATCGAACATTTAGGATTAGCCAATTGAGCCCCAGCTGCTAGTGTGCTGCAGGTCCGAAAACTAAATTTGCGCGTATCAAAACAATGCCAGTGCCACAAGTGATTAATTAATATGTGTAATTCTTCGTTTTACGCAAGCGTTGCCCGGATGCAGTAGAGTAAGTTCCAACTGCGCGCCTATTTCAACACTAAAGTAAGACGCAACCATCATGCCGCCGTGTCCCTCAGTACGGTATCTGCCGCGTCCACTGCGTACCTGTTGGAAAATATCAGCGCTGTAGTGCAAGTTGTCCCACTCGAGTACAGACAGGGTCCAGGTCTCAGAGGTGCCGCATTTTGCACCGCGCGCTTGTCCTCCTACACGTCACACGCGACGATGCGGTCACTTCTGACCATACGACCGACTGTGCTCTTCAGTCTAGGGAACACGAAGCAGTGGTGGTGGCACATGCTATTTCAGTCCCATTCGACTCTTATCAATTATAAAAATTCGCTCAGTGAAACACGGGGATACTTAATTCTGAGTTGTGTCAAATGCAACGTCACTTCCTTTCAACGAATTACTTAATACTCAGAAAGTTGCACGGTAAAAATATCGCACAATAAGTTCATTTCTTTCACTACAGGGTCTTAAATCGTTCCAAATTGAAGTACACGTGTTGAACAGGGTTAATAATTGCGCGTGAAGTAAGCAAAATGTAAACATTAAAGAGGTGGTATCATGATTTCTAAAAAAAAATCCATAAAACTGAAATGTATGGAGAACGGATGCGTAGAGATCATTGGTAAATGAAAAATACCGCATTGGAGAAATGTACAAAAATCTTTTGAAACTAATTTCAAGCTTGTAGGCTTTCGAATGAACAGAGGAATTCGAACACTCGAGAATCGTACACTGGCGACGACGTGAAGAAGAGCGCAGGCAACCAGCGATTGGCGCACGTCAGTGCGGCAGACATGGAATTGCTGCTCAATGTGCCGAGATTATTTTTTTCAGACAGCTGTGGCTGTAAATTAACTGTGCTACTTTTGTTTTATTTCTGACGACAAGATGACGCTAGAGTAATTTGGTTACGTATCAAGAGGTTAGAATTCAGGGGAAGTTCTAATAGCTGCTTTTACTAAATTTTGAAAAAAGTAACTGATGCAGTGATAATGTTAGATAGGAACGATTTTCCTTCGAACACATGACACATGATGTCCTTTAAGAAGTGTCCATCGCTCACAGCTACGCGCACAGTACAGAGGCAAGCACGAGATGGGCTCAATTTTGCATTGGAGCAGCATTGGGTGCCACTGCGGTGCAACGAACTTTGCATTACACCACACACCTGCTGCTGCATTGATTAGTTTTGGCTCTATGGTCAACCACTTGTGCGTACACTCCAACTGTAGTACTCGCTGCTTCCGCGCAAAGTTTCTCTAATATATGTTTGTTGGTCGACTCTTTTCATGCTCTACCACTACATATTGTTTACTCTTCCTTTGTTCTTTAGGCCACGAAGTGTAAAACCTTCTTGCTGGTAGAAGTTTCTTTTTATTAGATATTCATAGAGTTTTCCGAGTGCTGTCTGTTTCACTCTCACAAAGCATGAAATTTTCATCAACAATCCTATAGCCTTTAACTTCTGTGCAATATTTCTGCATGTATGTTTCGTAGATTGACTGTGAAGCAAAGTCCTGAGGCCACTTTTTTGCTTAACAGTGCCCGTGGCGTGGCGCTGGGAAGCCGCCTGCACATAGCCGCTCCCATCAATAGGTACGTCTCCGCTTGTGTCTATAGCGCTGTAATATTGCCTTGGACCGCTGGAGCGCAGTGGCGAGTTATTAGAATGTCCGTGGGAGGCTGATGGCCAGAGGCAGCAGTGGCTGCTGCACATCATATTTCGTGTTGTTACCCAGCCGTCGAGCACACCTGCCCTCGTACTCGTCTGATATTTCGACTCTTGATAGTCAGGGTATGACTTGTTACTCATTCAGCGGCCCTCAAAGCATGTCTGACGTATCTTCCCTCCCTCACGGCACGCTTTTCTGACATTCCCTTACTGCAGCCTAAAGAATTGCTCCATTTAAAAGATTAAATCGTTACTGCTGGTATCTCTTGCGCTATGTTCTCAACAATATACCCACTTCAGTCACCGTGTTTTGTCTTCTTCATGATTAAAAATTCTCCTTGCACGAACTAACAACAATAAAGCAGTTTCCTACTTATGTAAGAACAGTTTCGCTACGTCTTCTTTATGTATCGGCCCATGCGTGGGAACGTATACGTCGCTACCAAGTGTGCTCTCGTAAATTTACGCTGAGCGACGCTTCAGTAATGGAACGAAACGTGTTCACTTGAAATAGTGAGGTTTTAATGGCCAAGAAAAGATGGATTTGCCCACGAAATATTGCGCCTAGATCTATTTTTTTTTCGATAGGCCTATCCATAGGCATACACCATACCTTGACTGCCCACTGAAATCGAGCTTTTCCCAAGTGGGCCTTAAGGACGATTCATGAAAGCGTTAATGAAACTAATTTCACAAATCACAGAGGGACCTCAAATAAAAAGTAATTTCTTCATCGTACCGTAAGGAAAGTGTTGTTTTATAGGAAAAATATACCCAGCCTTAGCCCAATGACTTCGGCTGTACCACTCCTCACACCCCGCAACTGATCTCAAATCCTGAGATTGTACAGATACTAAAATCTGGACCCTCCAAGCAGCGTCATTCACTTGCATTATAGACCTCCCCTGACAATATCTGTCACAGACTAGCTACCATAGAAAAGGAAACCTATTTTAGAAATAAGAAAGGATATCGTTCACATTGCAGTACTTTGAGAATGGGAAAGATTTCCCGAAACGTCAATTTTATGATTATACGAGATTATTTCTTTTCTAATTGTTGTAAAAACTATTTTAGTTGACTGTAGAACTAAAGGGTGTTACGAATACGGGCTTCACGTACTTCACTGAAATCTGGCATTTTTTTGCGTATTTATTATTTACATAAGCTTTAAAAACATGTAAAGGTTTACAAATCATTAGTAAATGGAAAAGAATTACGGAAAATGTCCTCAGCAAAGTACGAAGTAATGCACCAAAATATGAAAATATATCTGTCGCATCGCGCGGTCAGGCCCAAGTGGGAGATGCCCAGCACCACTTTGGACTTGGTGGAACCTCAATCTTCATGAGCTCTACGGCTCAATTAAGTAGCCTGTGAGTTTCAGTAGAGGTAGCTATCAGTTTTTGCAGAACTACACAAGACATAAATTCTTGAGCCATCAGTTTGTTTCTAATTATCAGCTGCTGTACAGTCGCCCGCTGCTAAGTGAACGCTTCGACAGGCTACGAATATTCGAGACGCTAACGGGGGGAGATCCGGACCATCTCGGTAAAGGCAGAGTTAACATGACCGCGCACTAACGGCGGAAAATCCACAAACACTGGTTTGTGCTGCAGATAGACGACCGCTGGCTCCAGAGGAGCGCTTGGCTGCAGTTGGCTACGGACTGTCTGAGCAATGGTGTCAGGGACGGAAGGCCCATGCAATAACAGCGACCCTCGGACCACCCCCATTTATGGTAGGGTCAGTATTCCTGGGATAACATTTGAATGTCAAAAATATTGACCAATAAGCCAAGCACCGCTAGAATCCGCCTGTCTAGCGTAGAGGCTCTATCATCCGTAATATAGCGTGCGTCAAGCTGACGCTCTCAACTTTCTACAACTGGTGGTATGAGAACAAAAGGTGCAACAGTTAGTAAGAAATTCAACTAATTTGCAATTGGTTCCAAGAGACATTTCGAACGGCTCAGACTAGTACATTAGTGTGCGTCAGTTATACAGGGTTAACCTGACCACGGTCGGTGCTTCTCGAGATTGCACAGCAAAAGTAGAGTTCAATGCACACCTCGCCGCACATTTATTAAAACAGGTAGAGATACCATTGAGGGCTTATTGCTGCGGTGCCATACAGGAAGATAGGTGTCCTTCTTAGATGACAGACTCTGAGTACGGGTTCACTTATGTTCACACTAATTTTACAAGGTATTTAGGTAATTCTAGAATGTTGCTCCTTCCCATGAAAAAACATTCCAAAATGATCTAAATAACTTACAAAATTCAAGTAAGCATAGAGAGAGAGAAAGAGCTGTAATGAACAATCTTGTAAAATGAACTTCGTGCTTTCTTTGTCTGATCAGAAGATTTGTTGCTTTCAACACCACTGGTTTCCCGTGACTGACGGGAAGGCGGGTGAATATGGGGAAGATTCAACAATTTTGATTTTTGGAGATTTTTCTGAAAAAAATTGTAAGGTACCCCCTTAGCGATTTTTACAAAATTTCGAATGTGGTTCAACAAAAGGCAACAGACTAAAACTTGCGGCATTCGGCAGGCTACAGGTCAACATGTTGCTACCTGTCGCATACAACACAGCCGCATGCTACACCTTGCCTCCTGTTGCACTAGTGGAATCGCAATTAGCCTTTGCAACATGTAGCCTGCCATATGTTGCCTCAGTGGAATATCGCCTTTATATCATACGTTGTTCGCTGAGCTGCATAATTCAATAGCCGAATATATTAGCCTAGCCATAAATATCTAACCACATATATTGGATGGTTGGCCAAGCTCTTTTTTTCGGGAAACAACCGTTATAGTCTTCAGCCCGTCACACGTGTGGCCGATGTAGCAGAGATGTTACGCGTCTCGGTCGCCAGAACGGTAGGTACGGCGCAGCTGAATGTCTGGTCCGAACGCACGGGCTGCTTGGCATTTGATGAATTACTGGAACGACAGCTTTAGTGCGAATAGATGCATGTGCGTGTGTGTGCCAGATGGAGGGCTTTTGCCCCCAGAAATAAGTTTCAAAACCCTGAAAGGAGGTGGATCTTGGTGACAAAAAACCGAGTGGCTAATTCTGTTTAACTCTCTTTGGAGACTGGGCAGGAAGAAAAATGAGCTCTGAGTTATACAGACTCTGATTGTGGAAAAACAACAGAAAGGTAGAGCTGACACGTCATGATCGGTAAGGTACTATATGATTATATTTAAATTTGGAGTTAGCTACCACGCTGTAGCGTGAGAAGCGCAGCCTTGCTGTGCTCTTGTCGGAGAGCAACCTCTGTACCATCTCCGTGTCTAGGCTGTGTGATACGCAAGATATATGAGGTGAGGAATATCACTTCGTCTTCTGGCATTAAATTTTGGTATCCGGACGATTTTAGCAAATCAAGCAAGACACCTACTGGAATCTGACCAGGCCCACAGGGCCCTCCTCTCGTTAATACAGGATGGAGGGACGAGCATAACGACCTACCTACTCATACACCAAGAAGTACCGCCATCCAGTGTCTCAGAGGGAAGGACACACTGAGAGCCTGACAAGTACCGCAAGTTAGTGGCTCAAAATACAAAAGCTAACGTACACTGCAGACGCCCCGACCTGGCCACATGAGAAGTGTATACACAGCCACGCGATGGCCACACGAGACCAGGCGGAGGCTTGCGCCACAGCAGTAACAGAGAGAGAGACACACACACCTCGCTCGGGAGTATCAGTTGAGGTAAACAAACGCCTCTCACTACACAACGGGTACACACATCCCCTCGAGGTCTGGCCACAGCCCATAAATATAACGAGACTTTCTGGTACAGAGGAATGGAGTTTGCATCAACTGAAGATCTTTTTCTCCCCTCAGATGTTTGGAGGGGATGTTCTTCAACTGTTCGGAGTTGGAGGGGAGGAATTTCAACTACTCAGAATTAGGGCGGATGATCTTCAACTGGAAATATAGGGAGGTTAGCTTAGATTAGGACCTAAGTTACGTTTGGTTGGGTTAGGAAAGACTAGGTTTCTAAGCCTAACGTATCTCTAGTGTCGAGATGGTTTGGAAAGGGGAGCCACTTTTTCAACTGCTCAAAGTTGAGAGGGAGGGCACGTAAGTATAATAGCACGGTACGCTACTAACGGAAATGGAAAGTCGTTTACTGGTAGTTGGTGATGTGTGTAAAAGCTGTTAGCAGGTATCATGGATAGGGATTCCGTCTGTCTGAGTCTAACTCGGGGAAAAAAAAACTTAGCGAGTCTGATATTGCCTGAAGTTATATCACGTAGCTTATAATTATTTGTTCTACCAGAATCATACGTATCTACGGGTAGGAAATTCTACACCAGCAGGACTGATACTAATCCAGTTGCATTAACCACGGTACTAACATTACAACCAGTGGCACACCTACACACTGCTACAGAAGACCTTCCGAAGTCACGAGCAGCAGAATCTCAGCAAAGGAAGCTAACGAACCACCACGAGACAAAGGAGGAGGCTGGCCACCTCCAGCACACCTCTCAGCTAATGATCAGGCAGATGCAGCAGCTAAATAAGCAGGTGCTCTGGTGCACTTGCTGGTGGGACGACACATCTGGCGGTGCAGAAGTACACCTGCACATCCACACACGAACACACACACAATTAATCACTGTCGCTGTAACAGTGACTAAGGGGAAGCAATACGCCTGCAGCTGCGTTGATATAAAGTAGTTAAGTCGCTCAGCATCAGAACCGTATTAACCGACGAGCAAACGCGCTACAAGAAACTGGAAATGAACTGAGAGGCTCAAACAGCAGTCGGAAGTCACGAGAACATCTTATAATCATGGGGACCAAATAGGTGCGTATTCCTCGTGAATGAAAAGCTATAACAAAGAGCCAATATGAGTGCAATATACATGTATTGTTTTCGAATTGATTACTGTATGCATACACTTAGTTTATACTGCTTGAATTTCAAATAGCATAAACGACTTCTCATTGCGAACTCCAGGTTGTTCGGAACAAATGGAAAGCTCTGACGTAGGTTTGATTTCAGAACAAAATTACCATCAGTCGACACTACTGAGCCTTACAGTACTGCTGGTTTGAAGCAACGCTTTTAGGCGCTCGTAGATAACAGCATTCACTAATAGGCCTTAAAAAATAAGCCAACAGTTTTACAAATCATGTATTAATTTCTTTTGTTTGTATCCGGGCTTACAGAATCTGTACTATACGGTCAATTCGCAAAACTAGCTTCTCACTTCTAAAATCGAGACATTCCTGTTTTACGAATCTGTAGGAAAGAAAGGGTTACTAAGTCCTTATTTTTCTGTATTCAGAGAAATCTGTATGCAGTGCGCTGTGTCTGAACACCTCTGATTCCCATAGGTAGTGCGGGAGGTATTCCTCTATCCAGTTATTCACAGACTGGCATGCAACAAATATTTCCAGTGTGGTTTTAGCTGCAAGGACAAATATGAGACGAGCTTCCATTTATAATTCCTAACGATACCCAGCTACCTGGGCTCCGAATATACTTCTTGCATTTCCAGGGCACACGCAAAACTATAGTTAATGACTTATCAAAGCAGCTAATACTGTAGGAATTAAGCGAATTCCGACAAGTATAAAAAGTATTTAGCTCGATGCGAGTCTGTCCTGGAAGAATGCATAATGCACTACATATAGGTACCTAGCAGAGTTGTGAGAAACCTACTCATCATCCACAGTACACACCGAACCAATTCTCTCCCTACAGTTCAGCAGTTATTTTTACTTGTTAAAGTCATCCTCGAGTTATTAGAAAGATAAGCAGCAATGGCTTGTTGAGCCGAGGAATAAATAGCTACAGATAATGGGTCATATATCTCAGTCATTACCACACCAGCATTTTGAAAGCTATACACGGGCATGCGGTTCTCCTAGTATTTCAAAATTTGTAAAATTTATACATTTTTAGGTTCATAAAGTTTAACAACTCACTTAGCTTTGATTCGATGCTAAGATTATTTCAGTAACTAAAATATATGCGAATATCCCTTAATTTTTAAATGTATATATTTACTGCCATGCATTGCACAACGTTCCTATATTTAGAATATAAGTTGTTCGAAGTAAAAGGTAAGAAAAGCATGAGGTAGCCATTAAAAGTTCGTCAATATCCTGGAAGAAAGCAATATTGAGACATAACACATATATAAACGGGAACGAAGTTATTTACGCAGAAGACGCACAACAGATACCGTAGTTTCAATTTTCTGGTCAGTTCAACACGTACGAGAGCGGTACAAAAGCTCTAATTAGGCAAGTCTAACGGACGTCCCTGCAGAGCATATTTGGTTGACAAAGCTAAAGAAACTACAATTGAATTAGTGATCAAGCGCGAGATAATTCAAAGAAAGAGCAAATATCATCAGCTTATAAAAGACACCAGAACGTAAGACGGTGAGAAATGACACTGAACTAAAGTCTGTGCATGAATACTCTGCACGAATAACGAAGCACAGTACAATCAAAATAAATGAAACTTACCATCGATCTCAAGAAGACACATGGTGTTTGTAGAAGCGGTGTCAGAGGAGGGGAGCGCCCTTTTATCGAGCTGATGCAAATCGCGACACTGGCTGAGGCTTCCTCGGCAAATGTACAAATTTTCAAATGACAGAACTAAGCCGCCAATGATAAATTTCAACCGATTCCACAGACATTACTTCGATGCAGCATACGTTTGCCGCAGACACAATAGCAAATAGTGTTCACAAAGTGACTAGAGCCTCGTGATATGAAGGGAAATGCGGCACAGGATTACAATGTCAAGCTCACACCAACGACGCAGGCACAGGCGCTGATTGGTAGACGAATGGGTTACTTTTATCAAGAAAAGATAAGTGTCTTCTTCAGTAAGTCGAAACGCTTAACGAAAGTGGAGACACTCCTCGGTGTCGCTGAGCTCAAGTGCTGCAGATCAGATAATGTGGCCAAGCGGGGTCCTGACAAGCGTTGGAAAGTTTGTAAGCCTTCTTGTTCTAAGAAATGAAACGTACATTCACTGCACCTCGGCTTATAGAATATTGAAGGGTAAAATTAAGTTAGCTAATGAAAATAGTTACTACTCGTTTTCTAAATGAGCAAACAGAACTTGTAGTCCACTGAACTCGNCAAGCGTTGGAAAGTTTGTAAACCTCTTGTTCTAAGAAATGAAACGTACATTCACTGCACCTCGGCTTATAGAATATTGAAGGGTAAAATTAAGTTAGCTAATGAAAATAGTTACTACTCGTTTTCTAAATGAGCAAACAGAACTTTTAGTCCACTGAACTCGTACAGGGCGCGGCCGTAGCACTTTTTTGATCACGGAAGCGCAATTTTAGAATCGAGAGAAAATTTCACACTTCCAAGAAACGAAGAGTTGACAGCACTACCGCAGGGAGCGAGTCCAGTCAGAGCTGTGCACGGAGTCTTCCAGTACTGACGGCTTATTGGAGATGGAACAATGATATTTTCCAGTCAGCCTGCGAGAGTAAGCAGAAGTACCGCTCTGAATTAACGAGATTTCCAGCATTCAGAGATGTATGCAGATAGACCTGAAGACCGCTGGAATGTTGAGAGTAGAAGAACAATACAAGTGGTTCAGGGCAGGGGTTGGTAGGAGGTATCACAGCAGGAACTGACTAGTAAGGTACAAGTGACACTCGCTCTGTACGTGAGCTCTACCAACTGGCCGGGATCGCTAGGTCACCGCGAGAAAATAATACCCAAGCTATGGCTACACTAGAGCCTGGCAATAATGAGATCTGAAAATGGGGCATAAATTAGTAAAGTTTTCACGTAAAATGATGGCTTAAATACTGGCTAACCGACAGCAGGTACATGATTAACTGATGGCACTAAATTAAACGATAAAAGGGTCCTCCGCAACTTGTATAGGTACATGGTGCTATATATTACGTCCTGACGGTGCCCGCTTGCGGGTGGGATAGTGTCTCAGCCATGCTGAGGTGTCACGCCGTGTGAAGGCAGTGACTGAAAGTAACGTTCATAATTTGCACTTGAGGGACATAGGTATACTGTACCTAGCGTAAACCTCCCGCCAGTCATCGCTCCCTCCGCATAGAAAAGAGAGAAAAACGATTCCATAATTCTTGTGATATAGAACTGAATGATAATTCGCCTGTTTACATTGCTCCGACAGTATGGGGGGCAGTTAAGTTGCTAAAGGAAACTAAGAGGTAATCTGGCAGTGAGTGTATGACGTCACTAACGTAAATTTGAGTCACGTGTACGCTATACAATTAGATAATTTCCTAGTAGCACAACTACATATATTCGCGCACCGACACTGAATGAAACCCAGTCAACAGATTAAACAATAAGAATGCTAGAGTGCGCAGTGGCCTGACCAGAATATACAAAGCCAGTTACACACAGTACGGTATGGCAAATGAGTACGTATTAAACTTGCTATAGATTCCCCATAAACAGCAGCTGCAGGATCCAAAGTGAAATACACTCAAGCAATACAGCTAGCAACAGTAATTTATTTCCAATGCATGACAAACGAATGAGTAGGTTCTCACGTGTCCGTGTAATCTTCTCAAAGGTCAGCCTCCGACTGTCCTGAGCAGATACTTGCAATATGCAGAGCCGAGGCGAATTAAAGCGAGACCTTCCGAGTGAGCGGCCGAATTGAGACGGCTGCCAATGGGGCATTATTGAGTAGCCTGCCGGCGCTGCGCAGCAGATACTGGGGAACGCATGACGTATCTCTTATTGGACTGGACACAGTGAACATTTACACTGCCGATGTCGGCGGCCGACCCTCGGTTGGCGATGGGCAGTCCACAGCTGCTCGGAGCGAGAGAGCAATACAAAGAGCGGCGAGAGCAGGTCGCTCGTCCAACGGCCGATAAGAGATTGTCTTCCGTCGCCTTACAGATTGTCCCGAGCAGCAGTATAAGCACTGCACATCGATTGCTGTAATTTGTTCCTAACGTTACTCTGACAAAAAGTAATTTTGCTTAATCTATCGCTTTCCCGCGTTAGCAATAAAATGCTGCTGTTCGTAAACATTTGAAGGGATTAACTTAAAATAGCAGTCAATCAACCCACACGCGGGTACTTGGGTGAAAACAAGAATATCAACTACCGGTACACAACTGTTCCAACACGGCTATGTTGGGTCAGGTGATGAGTTTGGAGAGTCTTGACAGCACCGAGAGATACGGGCAGTGCTGCACACTTGCTGTGTCCCACAGCTCTTATATAGTTCAGCAGCATCCGTAACACAGGCACAACTGAGTAAATCTTCACGGTCATATAGTATTTGAAAATCTCACGGTGCCGTACATGCGCAGTAATATCCAACGTAACTAAGGCGAAATGAGCAAACTAGACGGAGACGTTAAATCGTTATCATTGGATCGATAAATGCGAGTGCACTGCACTTGGTAACTAACATCTGTTCGTGCGATCCACAGCCCTCTGGTAGATGACAAATAAGGACCAAGTAAATATTT
>LQNS02276622.1:14506981-14529589 GCA_001587735.2 Parhyale hawaiensis
TGCTGATAATGATGCCAAATGTCACCAACTGCATTAATGCCTATCTGAACTAATTTTGCGATGGTGACTGGATTTACACAATTTGGCTCGCTGCCTACCTAGATTATTATCATTATATTGGTATTGTCCCACTATTTCTGAAACTTAGACAATCAATAGCGATCTAAGATAATTTACTCGGCTTACAGCCGGAACCACAACGTTGTGCTCAGGTGGCAAGAGATGAAGGACGAAAAGAGAAGAAGAGAGAAGAAGATAGAAGAAAGAAGCGCCCGCGCGGACGGTCCCTTCTGCGGCCCTCCGCACGGGCGAGGTAAGAGCCCCGCAGAAAAAGTCGGTCACCTCGATCGGCGGCCCACCTCGCCGGACAGAATGGAAATATAGAGAACCTACCTAACTCTACAAAACTAACCTCAGCAGGAACTGCTGCCAGATGCTACGTCCCCTGCGGAGAAGGCACTCGGGACCCTTGGGTGCATGATGCCCACTCCTGCCTACTTAGAACACGAGTTGCAAATTACTACCTGGCCTATTTTCTGTACCACCACGCATTACGCATTGTCGTGTAAATTTTGTACCACTTTTCTCGAAAGATCTTAATAGCCACAATGTAATTTTAAAAATCATCCAAACACTACAAAGGGGTCGCAAGACAAGACATTACGGGGATATGTAGAAAGTCGATGGAACGAGAAACCCATGACAAGGGTGTTCCCAGTTATGTAGATATCCAAATGGCCGAGTTAAGGCAAAGCTAATGTATAAGGTACTCCTGGAGGAACGACTCCACGTTATATATAATGGGCGAACATATAAACAGTATACATAACGTAACCCTATATGGCTATAATTCGTCCTACGCCTCCCTCAGAAGGCACACCTATTAATATCGGGTATATATTTTACACAGAAGAGCATGTAACGTAGCAGCAGTTTTGATGCCGATACGACTATAAGCGCAAGCTTCGCAACCTCTCCAAGGATACAAGGATAGCCGACTTGTCCTCCAACTGGCGGTTGAGGCGATATATAGTAGCACCAGAAAAAACTCTGCACTGGCAATATCTTCATTAGCTTATAAATGTGCTAAATTTTCGGTTACCGACCATATAATAAACTACATAGGAATTACCCAATTGCCGAACTAACCCTATTTCCCAACAAAGAACTATTATTTGACAGGTTTGTCCAATAAACCTATCAAATAATAGCTCTTTGTTCGAAAATAGGGTTAGTTCGGCAATTGGGTAATTACCAATGCAGTTGATTAATCGCATTTTCTTTTTTATTCACTGTACTATATAAATTCAACTTTCATGTGTTATCGTCTTTGAATATAAAACGCAATTAAATCGAAAGGCAAAAAAGGAAAGTCCACATACTGGAAAACTGTAATTTTAATGAGGTTTTCATCAATATTACGTAGAAACAATTAGATTAATCAATATTTAGATGCAAAGCCCTTCCGTGATTTGACAGCACGGCATCTCACTGGCATCTCCTTGATTAGTTTCTTACAGAATTAAGGTGATATGGCGAACCATTTTTTTTTTATTTTTGCCCACATGTCATGAAGATTATAGTTTCTTTGAGTAACCGGTTCTCGACATAGAGCCATTCAGGCTCTATCGCATTCAAGTCTGGTGACTGAACAGGCCAAGCCAAGCATTCATCGTGATGGCTCTGGTGCAATCTCTTGACAATGGAATATTATCAGCATAATGAGTAACAACATGTTCAGCCAACATGCTACATAATTGAACGATTAAACGGGCCATTTAAACGAACAAGCGGCCCAGGACCGTGTGCGCTGATTGCTTTCCATACCATGACAGAAATTGTCTTTCTCGTGCCAGTGTGTAAATACATAAAGCAGCGCAGTCACCAGTTTTGATACAGCACAATAAACATGCGGTTAACTTTTCACAAAATAACATAGGAATACAATTAAGTTTTCAGATCACAGCAGCCACTACCGCACAATGAAGTGGCAACAGATGAAATTTGTTGGTTCTCGTATTCCAATAATCGTTAGTGGGTCAATAGGAACAGGAGCACGTCGCCCGAGCAACTACTGGCGGCAGTGATCCCTGGGAGCCATAGCGTCACCGGTGGTTACATCCAAATTACTGATAAAAATTACTAGGATTAGCATTAGCCTACCATGAAGTCATTTCTGGTGTGAGCATCACTACATCCTATAGGTAGTGAAGAAAAAGCAACAAGTTTGACCTAATAGATAATGGTTGCGCTCCGTACACGCCTGCTCTTCTACGAGAAGAACATTTGTAAAGAAATGTAGTTAAATAATAGTAAAGGGGATACAGCGATACCTTGACGTTTCTTTTAGAAAGAGCGCACCCATAATTAAGAAAAGTTGGCAATCAGGTGCTTAGTACGTGTGGAATAGGTAATTTCATTTTTATATATATATATATTTTTCAGTCCTTTCTTTTCATAATTTTAAAGCACACAAATCATTTATCATTTTCTTTTTTTTAGATTTTATCTTTGTTTTTTATTATCGCATCAAACTGTATCTACAAACAAGATGGAACACTTTGCAATATCACACTACCTATAATCAGGGACCTTCGATCGTACTCTCACTGAACACATCCAACATGGACAATTTCTCTTCAAAACTTGTGCTCTTTTTTTTTTTGGTGAATGTTTATAAGAGGGGCTTTTGTATTTTGGATACTTACGAAAAAAATTTTAGTGAATTTTTGATCTAGGGATGTTTATAATCATATTTAGAGGTGCGGAAAACCATTTCTGAGTTTTTTATTTTTTAGTTTGTTTTGGTTTGTTTATATAGATAGGTAGGTTAGACATGTTTTTTAACAACAGTGTATTTAAAGGTGTGGGAAATCATTTCTGAGTTTATTTCAGCTAGCCTAACCTAACCCTACAAATGATTCTCCACACCTTTAAATATGGTTCAAAACATGTCTAACGGCTGAGTCTAACCTAACCTATATAAATATAACAAAAATGATTAAAAAACACAATAATGGTTTTCCGCACCTCTCAATAAACATCCCTAGATCAAAATTACACTGGAAATTTCATTGGAAATAGCCAAAATAAAGAAGACCCATTTGTAAACTTTGATCTTTAATTTTGTTACTCGTAGAATTTCTGCTTGTATTATTTTTTTTTTTCAGGAAAGGCATTGTCAATTGTCAACGAAGGCAAAAGATATAACTTAGATTTAAGTAACGAGTCTCCCTGTCACGTGCAGTGGATTCAGATGAATAATTAGCAGAATGTTGCCATATCTAACTTGTCAAAAATAGCAAGCTGAATTTACCTTTCATATTATATAATAAAACAGCAAAGTTTTCTTTCACTCATGAGATAGCAAACGGTAGGTTTAGATTTCGATGGATTACCGTCCCCTAGCATAAAATTTCTAATTACCATGGCATAAGCAAATATAGTAGTACTATATAAGATAAGTTTTGTCTACATCCAAAGAAACTTTTTCAATAATGTCCGTTTTATACTTTCATCAGAAATTTCACTAGATATTAGGCTGTGCTTCATAGTTTTCTCGAGCACAGTTTCAAATATTTGTCTACTAGGAGTTTTGTCACGTAAGAGGTAGGCCTATTAAGAGTTTTTCCTGTACAATAGAAAAGCACGGCGGGTTGCTACAGACGCAGATATCGAAAGCAAGGATAGAGAATACTCCTGAACCGACAGAAGAACATTAGATTCCCAAAATGAGAGGACTTCAAACTGGAATTGACTAAAAACGTCCCAAGAAGAACTTCAGCTACTACTCTTATATATATATATATATATAAAACAAGGGGACCTGCTTTCCTTAGCACACCGCTGCAATAGATTAGATAGCTTTCAGTCGACGGACATGCAGAAAGGAGTCTAGTCTCATGCTCCGGCCTTCTATGAATGAGCCGGGCTATAAACAGCAGAAAACAGTTTCTTGAATGGTTGGTCCCTCGGTTCATCTTTGAACGGAAAATTCATTTATCTCGACAAATCTTTTAACCTAAGTATTGAAGATTTCTGCTACCTCTTAGTGGTAGCAGAATTGGTAGCTAAATTGTATTGCATGGCTTCTCATAGCGAACACTTTCATTATGCGAGCTCATAACCACCAACTCAGCAGCGAGGGAGAGCAAATGGAACGATGAAATTTTAGTCTTTTTCATTACAAATAACATTAGGGTTAAGCCAAGGGGGCCCAACACTCCTAGGTTCTGAGACCGAGCCACCGCGCGAGGGAAGCCTGCGGCTCTCGATGCTGACACAGAAATTGGCGAGGGAACCCTGCCGTCTGAGGGAGCCGTGGCAGGCAGCAGTGCGGCGGCCTGAAGGGATCTGCTGCTATATCAGGCGATCCATCACGCTGCGCTTCCTAGCTTTTTAGGTGCGCACTTACAAGCCTTAGACGCTGCGCCAACATCGCGAGGACTCGCTCCTTTCAGGCGAAATGTGCTGTGCGTGCAGAAAGACTGGCAAGGTCAGAGTAAAATAAAAATATTAGCTAGCTTAGGGGTTTCTGACAATATAATCTTGAACTTTTCTAGGAATGAATCATAGAGAACATCGCAAAATAGGCACCAAACACGACTAGTATCATACAGAACCGTAAGAAACTGTTCCAAAACCTTGCGAACAATTCAAATTCAGCATCGTCTAACTGGAGGTTGAGAGATGAGCCTGTTCGCGAAGCATTTCCAGTTCAGCGAAGTTACGTCGGCGCGCATGCGCAGAATTGCGGCACGATGGCACTCGATGCGGTTCTGTTTCAAGTGTCAGTTTTTTTACGTTCGCTTTGGACGAGACGTTTCCATGCAAATTATGAAGTCAACCGGGATTTATGGAAGCAACTTTTGGGTTGCTGTGAAAGGTGAACTCAATACTCACTCCTTTGAGCATAAAACAAAGGGTCTCTGAGAAGCAAAACTAGCGATATTCTGCGCCTGCTAACTTCCACAGTTGACTACTGCATGCCAGTCAACACTTGACATCGGCGCTTCTTTGTTACAGATAAATGCGTTAGCATCAAAAGAGATATTAGTTAGAATACCAAAGTTTTATGGCACTTTGCAGTTTACTTAGGTACAGTTCCTCTCGCTCTGCATTGCACAAACCCATCCGCCTGAAAAGCTGTTACTGCCATCGACATAAAATTCTTCAGGTTCGGACCAAAAGAATGAATAGCTTTCCATTTTTGGCGCTTTTGATTTGTGATGTTTTGTTTATAATGCTACAGTGATCTGAAAAGATAAATCCGATAGAACAATGTCGGGTGCAAAGGAGGAAGAGACTTGCTAGAGATAAAATTTCATGTTTAAGCATGAAATTTTATCTCCAGCAAGTCTCCTTTGCGCACATGACCAGGAGCGGAGTGCACAGCTGCAGCCGCTATTTGCAGGTCACAAGTAAACTATCCCACATTATAATTTAGCATTAAATTCAATCTATGTGTGCATAGCGTTTCTCTAGCAGGGATGATTGAATGGCGTGGACGGGGAATATCCTCGGCAACTTCTCCTAACACATTCAGCGCGTCCATTTGAAATGTTGTCTTCGTTTTTCGTAAGGTAGAGTACTGTGGATTCACGCAAGTTATCATTAGCTATTTCCACTAGGCTTTACCTGTGCTTTAAACAGGTCTGATACTTCCAGATTTGTGTTAACACGACTTTCTTACTTCGTTAAAAAAGCAAATAATTCTACCAGTATTGGCATATCAGAACTAGATTGGTGATTTCTTTTTGGAGCTGGATTCAATAAACAAAACTATTTTTTATCATAACATTCCCGGATTACATTCATAAATGAAGCTACACACCATACGTGCATCTTATTTACGCCCGATCTTTCAAGACATTTTTTCAAAGATCAGCGACGATGCAGGCGTCCAGAACGGGGATCACTGTCAACCGAAGTTCTGCCAGCTTTAAAACTAGGAAGCCATTTGTAAGCTTGACTGTGTCCTGAAGCATCTTCCCCAATGCTAACTTCAACGTTTGATGAGTGCCCGCAGGAGGTATCCCGGGTCTGGAGCACAAAATCCATCGAGACACTTTGCTCTTAGCAACCCGTCATCATCACTGTCTTATGTCATGTAACGCACAACAGTGGGAAAATGCGCATACAACTACACCCGACGGCTAGCATAGAGCACCTGAGGCAGCCAGACACAAAGAATGTAGGAGTTATACAATCTACTAGCTAGAGTTTATAAGCTAGGCAAACATTCTCAAAACTTATAGATCGCACCTCATATTTTTGAAATCAAGGAAGAATTGAGCGACACTTTGGTAAATGCCTTTCATGGTCAATTATCATTCAACTTGAATGTGATCAGTTTCAGTGACATTCACAAGCTGCAATAATACTAGTAGTTTCAATTTTCCTAAAGCGGTAACTAGGTACGGTAAGATAATTGAAAGACTATTAGCGTGAGTTGAAAAATAAAATAAATGACTTCCTAATACCTAATTTGTTTCCATGTTTTAAATATTATTGTAAATAACTTCATAAAAAGTACTTCTGCTGCAGTATTCCCTAGAATAAAATTATTTATCCATATCTACATGCATTTAAAAAAACGAGGCCGGACTATTAGCGTGGGTCGCGCAGTAATTATGAAAGAGCGTAATTCATCCGTTAATTTTGTAAGTCAAAAATTCTAATAATGAAAAATACGGGCACGTTTCGTTGCAAGGAAGGGTATCGGCTAACAGCTAGGAACGGATAGGTCCGTGCCAACAAGCTCGTTATGGTGTAAACCAATTGCGTCAGACAAATATTTCATCAATAATAGTTTGGAACATAAAGTGCTTCAGTGAGCATACTCCACGAACACCAACTGTCACACCTACTATAGGCGCAATGCTTCGGTTACGTCGCGTGTGAAGACTGTCGTCTGCTGCTATATACCGACGGTTGGGGTCGATTCACCACCATGGTCAGCGCTGGGCTCCATAGAGCAACAAGCCTACATAGGGCGGCAATAATATTGGCAATGGCCCGCAGCCGCGGCTGACGCCATTAAGAAAACATGCGACGAGTTACCCAGTCTCTGCAAGCCAGAAGTTCATTGAAGCCTTCCTGTGGCACGGCCGCTTTCGAAGTCTGGTCATGGCAACAGCACAAGCCGATTTTTCCAGTAGCGTCTTTCGCTTTCTTTCCCCTCGTCGACACTGCATTGGCAGGCAAGACGGTCCAGTCCACTTTGTGAAAGCAGATTCCAGAATTCCATATGCAAGAAATAAAATTTACAACGGAAAGTCGAGAGAATTCAGAGATAAACTGCTACCAAAAATCCTGCAAGCTATTTAGAACGATATCACTTCTGTACAATAGTGATACGTGCAAGAGTTCACTTTCATCAAACAGGATTCTATGTTCATTTTAGTAGCTACAGAAAATACGCTCCAAGATAGAAGTGAATGTGGTAGAACTACAGGTTGTCCGTACACAGATTTACCCAGGAGGAGTCCCACAGAGTGACAGTTCGTACGACATAGAGAACTCACATGGATCCTCTGAGACAGACGATGATGCACGTAAAGGGTAGGGAATGCCTCGACACAAAGAGCGCTGGATTCGCTCTCCTGTGAGGACGCACTTCATACAGTAAAATCTTGTGATAGACGGTCAGGTTGCAGCACCAGCCTGCGTGTTCTCGGGACACAATACAACAGCTAACCCCAGGGTTTCGCACTCGCACCCCAGAAGAGAGACACCAGGGTACCCGATGCTGTATCTACGCTGCACACCTGCTCGGTGGGTAGTGCACTGCAGAGGCCGATTTTGTTGGATTGTCAAAATGGCTTCACAATTTGGAGAATAGATCGTTTGAAAGCTGAAAAGTCAAGTGCAATTTGCGTTGTACTGGTTAAGCTAGTTATCCATTCGCTTTGGTTAGATACTTCGATGTATGCCAGTTAGTACGTAGGAGCCATAAATAAATTATGCCAGTAACGGCGAAGAATTAGCAATACTTCATGGATCATACATGGAGTACTACTTTTAATTTAAAGAGTGCACTGCAACTGACAATATTAAGGATCAAAGGGGGCGAGCGCGACCGATGTCAATTCTACAGCAGCACAACCCCCAATTCCATGACAATGTGCAGACAAACATCGCTCAAAACAAAAATACAGCAGCATAACCCCCAATTCCATGACAATGTGCAGACAAACATAGCTCAAAACAAAAATACAGGAGCACACCCCTAACTTCCTTGGCAATGTGCAGAAAAACATCGCTCAAAACAAAAATACAGCAGTACACCCCCCAATTCCATGACAATGTGCAGACAAACCTCGCTCAAAACAAAAATACAGCAGCACAACCCCCAATTCCATGACAATGTGCAGACAAACATCGCTCAAAACAAAAATACAGCAGCACAACCCCCAATTCCATGACAATGTGCAGACAAACATCGCTCAAAACAAAAATACAGCAGTAAACCCCCCAATTCCATGACAATGTGCAGACAAACATCGCTCAAAACAAAAATACAGCAGCACAACCCCCAATTCCATGACAATGTGCAGACAAACATTGCTCAAAACAAGAATACAGCAGCACAACCCGATCTAATTCCTTGACAATATTAACAACATCAAGGTGACTTACTATATTCGTAGTGCTACCATCGCACACACGTCATACGACGTGATCCAAGCAGTGAGATCCAGATAACTATATCGCATCAGTGTATGAATGTTTCTCTTGGGCATTTCTGCCAGAAAGGCTCAGTGGGTCGAATACGCTATTTATTGCGGACACTATGGCGCAAAGCATCTAGAACCCAACACGGCTCGGCTGAAAGAATTCGTCAGCCATGAGGCACACGGCAAGAGGCGAAAAACGAAATGAGAAGGAGACAGAAGAGAGAAAACGCTCGTGCGGAGACCCTTCCGCGGCCCACAAACGGGAGCAGATACGAGTCGTATGGGATGAGTAGCTTACCACCATTCGGCGGCCCACCTCGCGGAACAAAAGGGGAAGTATAGAGGCCATACCTAACATTCTCAAAAGGAACTGCGACCAGTTGCGACATTCCCTGAGGAGGAGGCACTCGGGACTGGTCTTGGGCTCGTGATGCCAATATATATATATATATGTACATACTCTGGCAGGGAAAGGACCCGCCAGAATATACCCCTGAAGGCTCATCAAGGTGAAACTACAAAATTAAAACCTTGAAATGCGAGGGAATTATTATTTTAAGTAGTTTCCGTTTCCGTTTCCACAACAATGGCGATTGCACATAGAAGAAAGAAGGGAGAAATAGAATGCTGATAGAATCGTGGAACCCATGCTGAACAGCGTTTCCACACTGCATCAACGGACATGAGAACAGCAAGTCGGGAAAGAAGAGAAAGAGCAGAGGAAAGTAACATCAGTAGGAGTATGATCATGGAAGGAAGCAAAGCGGGAACGAGAGACAGACGCCCCGAAGGCCTGGCTAATAGTAAAGGTAACCTACACAAACTTTCTGGGGATGCAGCTCTTCATCACTGAGGATGGGCGAATCTAACTAACCTAACCCTACGGCCCATCCTATGCCCCCCCCCTGAGGAGGATTACAAGAGAAACTTCAACCGGACTGCATCGTGACATCATAGTGCCGGTCAGGCGAGCCTTGTATACAGGAGGAGACGGCAGAATATACAGAGTCAAGGTGCTGCCAGCAGGCGTGGTCCCAAACAAAAGGTGCAGGCGCAAGAGAGAGAGAGAGAGCGAGTGGCACGCGACCAAACGTGCTGCAACGAGCCGTTCCCACGCTTCCAAGCGCCGCTCTTGCTAACGCATGCGCCTGGCGCTGTCGCTCAGCGCTATAAGCTTTCCAAAGTGGAGACGCTGTTCGGGCCCCAGCTGAGACTATGCAAGCCTAGGGCAGCTCATAAACTAGAAAATGATAATCTACTTCATGGCCACGACTCTTGTGTCATAACTATCAGTCGAGACTCGACTTGATATTCATCATTTATTTACAGAAGCGTCAAACACAACAGTTTTCTATATTTTCGTGCGCACGAGAAGTGCCCAATAGCGGAGAAGAAGCTGCCGAAAGCCCGCTTCACATACATCGCACGGCTATTTCTTCCTCGAAAGAAACCATGAGATTTGTTTTGAAGCTGAAAGTAATGTCCTTTTTGGAATATAAATTGAAATAGACGACCACCTGGCCTGCTGAAGCAGCTATGGGAAATCAAGTACGGCATTTGTGTGGCTGCGGGCCTGAGGGTAGAAAAATATCGGTAGCCCTGGAGTGAGACACAACATTGCAGCAGAGATGCTCCGACAGCTACAATAGTGCCCGAGACTTTCGTTAATTGTTCGAAAAAGAGTCGCACGTTGTATTTCAATATAAAGAATCGCAGTGATGTGGTAAAAAGGCGGTGTGCTCTCGAAGATAGTCAGTCACTTGAAATTGGCAGCAACACCCTTGAGAGGTCGCCGGTCGAAAGAACTCTCCGAACGGCGGATAATTCTGCAGGTGCAGCTACAATTTGCACAGCCAACATGTCTAGATTTGTGCACCCACTCCCTCACGGAGCCTGGCGAGTATAATTGAAGGGCAGAAAGCCTAAGTGGACTACGAAGCGAAATCTCAAGCTTTGACAACGCAAAGTGGGTCACAGCTCAGTATTGTGTTTTCCTGAAGCAGGCAAGTAGTCCTGGAGGAGGCGATACATCTGGCCACTAGCTAGGGCCAAAACAGGGGCTGTGGTCGCTGGTGAGAAAAGGTTAGGTTATCAACTCACTCAGTGTCCGAGATGTAGGAGCTTGCGTGTAGTCCAGTAGTGCTTTTTGGTCTTCAGTTGCTAGATCCCTTTTGTATTTAGCTAGAGTTTACTTTCGTAACTATTCGTCTCCAGTGGCATCGCGGTAGGTACCGGCTTACATAACTACACATGGGAGCATTTGTGAAAAATCCGACCTACAAATAACATCTTCTTTCTTGTCAGCGCATCCTCATCCATAGCTGGAACTTCTTTTATTTTTGAAAAAAATCAAAAGACAGAGAAGCACGAGGATGTTGCTCAGAAAGTTATGGTAGCAATTTTCTGCTGCACCTGCTGTTTGAATATTACATTTTATATCAAATACAATTACCAAAGTGAGGGGAACAGACTGCAGTAAGGACGCGCCACTTATTTTCCAAGTATCTGACCCGATGATTTCAAATGCTGGTCTGAGCGGCACAGCAGCCCTGCATCTGATACACGCTGCTGAAAGTATGGAGAGGTAGAAATGAATTGAGCTGCTGAGGTTCTGTTCCCCCACAGGACAGGCTCTCGCTGCATGCACGTGTGGCAGACAAGGTCACGTGACCGTCGCGCGGCGTCGGCGTCAGCCGCACGGCACCCTGAGGGTACGGTACGTATGCGCAGGCCGCATTCCTCAGACCGCCAGCAGGGCTGTGCGCAAGCATCGAATGTCTACTGGCAGCTCCCGGCACGGCGAAGGGTAGACGTGCTGTACGCAGGCCACATTCCAAAGACCCCCAGAGGTGTTGCAGCAGCACCAGCTATCGTTCCAAGCTGAAGCAGAATTTAATGCAGCGACGTCATGGAGGCTAAGTCGTCCTAAGCAAGTTCTAAACCTAAAAACGTTTTGGTACATCAAGTTAAGCTATAAAAAGTAGCTACTAAGTGCATTCTCACTGGGGTGTTCAGTAAACATCTAGTGCAACACCTAGAGAGTAATGACCTACTCACCTCAAAACAACACAGTTTTCGACAAAAAACTTCCACTACTTCACAGCTGCTGGAACATTATGATTCCAGTTAAGGGAAAAATGTAGACATAATATAACTAGATTTTCTTCAGGCTTTTTGAAAAGGTTGACTACGGAAGCCTAATGTGAAAACTTTCCCATTTGGATATTCTTGGAAAATGTTTTCGGTAGCTTCAAGCATTCCTGTCAAATAAATCCCGAAGTCTTATCGTCAACGAGAGAGCGTCTTCAAGACAGACGGTACTCAGTGGAGTGTCACACTCTACAGTATTTATTACCAGCGATGGACACGAAATAGAAAGAACGACAGTTCTAAGAGACTTTGGCGTAACAATGCAAGACGAAGCTACCTTCGAAGAACATATAGCTAGAGTTATCGCTGTGGGAAAAAGTGGAGTGGTTGGGTTTAACGAACCTTCCCGTTACGCGAAGTAGATGTGATGCACACTCTACGGAAGCAATTAATTCTGCCGCAACCATATATAGTACTGGTCTCCACTTTGGATGCCGAGTAGGAGAAAAAAGCTGGAGCAACTTGAAGCTGTCCAAATACCATTCACTGCCAAAATTCGAGGTATGCACGAGTACCATCACCACAAACGACTTAGCTGTCTCAAAATGTATTCAACATAAGCGGATTCGAGCACTTTACAATCATATAGGTACCTATGTTTGAAAAATTCGGGAACGTATCTCAGTGAATGCGAATGAACGTATCGTCGCCACACTCAGAAAGAACTGATAGGACAAATGGTACGCGCATTCCAAGCAGAGATGGGGACAAAACCGTGGCAACAAAATATTGTAATAGCTTATCGTACGGGGAGCAAGACTGTTTAACATAATGTCTCAGCATATTCGACGCGTCACTGATATGATGGTTATAGAGTTAAAAAATTTGCTTGATTCTCAAGAAACAAGAATATATATCAGATAGGCCAGCGGTCAGCGGTTACGTGCACTGTGGAGATAATTCACTGCTGGCTCTCTCTTTGGTCGCTAACTGCAACCCAACAGAAGACCCCCAGCATTGTGACTACACGCGTGAGGTGATGTGAGCAACGTCACCTGGACTACGTACGAAGACTTTCAAGGGTAAAGACACATACCAGCCGAGAATTTAATTTCTAAGAACAAAGAGCGGAACCAAAGGGACGGACCACTGTCGAGAACATGGAAGCGTCCGGTATTAAAGAACAAGAACTAAGTAAATCAAAATGTTTCCTTAGAGAAAAACTTGTAAATGAATTTTTCTTAAACTTTTAGGAATTAGATTCAATAGTGTTATCATCAACATTTTAGCCTATTTCCGAAGTTATCGAAGAAGATAATTATGATGCAATTATTTTTCGTTTAAATCAGAGTTATCCGAAACTACCGTAGTTATTACCATTGAACTAAAACAATATAAATCATTTCACTACAAAGTGGAAAGATCACCACCGAACACTTTCGTCCACAAGATTGTGTCATCGCTTGATACTTTTTGATCGTTACTTTATTTCATTCTCCATGCAGGCAGATCATTCGGAGGTGACGTGACCACCCACACTAAATTTAACTTTTTTGGCCTACAGCAAACGAAACTTTACAAGAAATCGTCCTCTTACATGATATTTACGGTTTTGTGGTGGAGAAAAGCAAATTAAAGTTACTCTCGTCCCTGGCAAACGACCTACAACGCTTCTGCTGGAAGGAGAATACAGGCTTCACTGCAAGCTTTAATATCACGGCTTGTGTCATCTCGCTAATTGATTGCTTATTGAGTTGGTACTGTTGACACGCCTTGTACCAGTCGGTCGAGACACATTCGTCACACTAGAGTAAGGAAATCCCAACAAACAGGTGGTAACTAACTTAAAATGTTATTTACATTAAAAATTCTCACACCAGAGTGCTATAAACACAACGTATTTATATGTAATATATTCGTGTAGCCTATGTATATGTATTTAGTGATTAAACCAGGAGCTCCACCTAATACATTCTAGTTTTTACATAAAGTATGTACGTACGGTCATTACAGGAAAATATGCAAGCCGCCAGCAGCAGCAGCGGGCAGACCAATTTGATGTAAAATCCTTCGGTTGGTAAAGAAACATGATAAATTCGACTGCGTATTGCTGGGGACGCAGTAAGCATTTACACAGACTTGATGCAAGGATGCGAGACTCGGACGTCGTTTATGCCACGGTATCTATGCTACCGATTTCAAATATATACCAAAACGGCCAGCGAGCTACTTATGCTAGCGAAAGAGCTTCAACAGAGAGGAGGAGGAGGGGAGCCAGGAGCCTCGTCCGTGAAGCTCAAGAGCACAGTTCATTTACAGAAGATAGTTGTGACAAATTTGAGTGTGTGCGCTATGCCCCTAAATTTCTAGGATTGTGACGTCACAACTCTTTGATATTTCCAGTGGCGCGTGGCGTAATTTTGACGTCAGAATCCTGGAAATTTAGGGGCGAGGCGCATACACTCAAATTTGACATTAACTATCTTCTGTAAATGAACTGTGCCCAAGAGTCTCTTCTGGCTGTCAGCCAGTCGCGTATGCACCAATCGCATATCAGTAAAGAGTCTCCTACGGCTGCAGCCAGTCGCGTATGCACCAATCGTGTATCAGTAACTCGGTTTGTCTGCTGCTCCCCCTTGATACTCACTGCTCCTCCATCACTTCCACCAATGATATTTATGAACGTGTCTCACAGCTGGTTGACTCGCTGGCGAATCTGTGGATGGGCCGCAGGGCTCCCCCCTCCTCTACATATTGAAGCTCCTTGATCCTAGCAACCGGTTGGGGGTAGAAATGCATATGTGGCCCCGGCAGCGCTACCGTCGTTCACGACACCTTGTGTGCGTGTTTGTGTACGCAGATTGTGTGCGTGTAAGCGGCGTTCAAGTTGGCGCGCCGCGCTGCTCGCTATATCGTTGATTAAGTTAGGTTACGTTAGGTAAGGTTAGGTAGGGTTAGAAAGATCAGGTTGGGTTAGGTTAGGTAAGGTTAGAAAGTTAGGTAAGGAAGTTAGGTTAGGTAAGGGTAGGTTAGGTTAGGCTAGGTCAAGTTAGCTTAGGTAGTGTTTATTTTAGTGGTGGCGCGCGCAGGAGAGCTTACGTGAACGCAAAGTTGTCGTGAACGACGGTAGTGCGTCCCGGCATTACGCTGAGGCGTATCCAAGCCACGAGTTGTCCTAAAGCATCTCTAAAATAGTGAGGCAGCTTTGGCCATAGTTCAGCTAATATCCTGGCTGTCAGTACCAGAAGCAAACAGGCAAAGCAACTAACCGTACTTGAAGTTTCCAGCACGTTTCGGTTCCAAGCACAGCGCGCCAACAGGACAAGAAGAACGTCGTAACGCTACACCAACGAACGTCAGCAGCGTCAGCCGGAGGAGATTTCTTTGTCCAGGCCCACCACGTTCATTTGCACTCAATCTTGGGCCCCTCGTTTCCGCATCTCTGCGTCCATTCTTGGCGTCCCTCTCACGCGCGCCCCAAAATCGATCGTCATAATGACATCTATTGACAGAGGAGCGCCGAGAGGCACATACGACGATTTGCCGCCTGGCGCTCTCGTCACCCAGCGTATGTGTTGTGGCGCTCTACGTTAACTGCATAGATATTAAAATGTTTCTTTACTAGTGGACCCGTGCGTGAAAAAAATCCTGCAATATTTATATAAAAAACGCTTCGTGATTCTATTTATTTAGTTATTTATATTTATTTCGTGTTGGCTCTTAAGGAAATGGGCGAAAAATAGGCCAGGTTGCAAATTTTGCAATTACATAGAAATCGATGACCAGGTTACAGAAGATGACGAAAGCTGATCCTCATCCCTCTATCTGATGACACTTCTTTCTTGAAACACTTCTTGAAATCGGAACAATATGTATGCAGCTTCTGGAGTTCAATTTTATAACTTCTTTTCTCTCAGGTCACGACGTATAAATTCGCCAGATGGTCAACGAAGCACTCTGGAGGTGATGATTCACGGCAGTAAACAATAACTGTATTTCTTCTAGCTTACTGTCTTTCTTATTTTACGAAGCAGTTTTCTCTTCATAGGCCAAAATTTCAGCACTTTAAGTGAGGCATATATTTGAGTTGGAAAGACTGTATCAACGGTTTCATTGCTAAGGAGCGCTCGCATTGTATATAAGCTGACCTGACTAGAGTTGCATTAAAGTTTATTGGAGTGTTTTACTCAAGATTTTACTTTCCTGCCTATCGTATTGAAGACCTAAGATGAGAGCACGACAAAGGATTAAAGAAGAAAATAAAGAAGAAATTCAGAAGATTCCGCACCGGCCTATAGGTATAAGACAATCATATCGATTACTGCGTGAATTTTTTCACGCACGGGTCCACTAGTAATCGATATGTTTGCCTAATGCTTCTAAGCCAGTGCGAAATATTCTCTTCTCTGACCTGCTTCTTCATTTTCTTCATTGATCCTTTGTCGGGCTCTCATCCTATGATCTTCTATATTGACAGGCAGAAGTAAAATCTAGAGTAAACACTCCAATAAAATTGAATGCAACCCCAGTCAGCTTAGATACAATGAGAGCGCTCCGTTGCAATGATACCGTTGATAGTGTCTTTCCAACTCAAATATCTGCCTCATTTGAAGTGCTGAAAATTTGGCCTGAGAAGAAAAAATGCTTCGTCAAAATTAATAAGAAAGATAGTAAGCTAGAAGTAATTGTCTATTACCCGTCTAAAATCATCACCTCCAGAGTGCTTCATTGACCGTCTGCCGAATTTATTCGTCGTGACCCGAGAGACACAAGTTATAAAATCGGACTCCAGAAGCTGCATCGACTATATAATAAAACACAATTTTTGGTCGCTTGCTTTCTCCAATGTTGGTCCGTCTCTCCGTCACGCAGTTAAGAGTTTAAGAGGAGAAAATTTATGTACGAAAAACAAGTTGAGATACCTACCATATAATTTCAGCGCTTGGGGTACCGGTGACACATATAGCTCTGAATCTTCGGCCTTTGGATCACTGCTTTCATTGCTGAATGATAGCGTAGTAGTTGAATCTTGACACTGAGCAGACGCTTTTTTATATTGAATTTACATCGCAGCCAAAGTTCGACGCTGGATGTTCAACAATCAGTTGGTATCCACAATAAGGTGGGCCCTGGGCATTTCCAGTGAATTCTTTTGACTGAACTATTATTACCTCCGCCAAGGAGGTTACGTTTTCGTCGTTTTATCTGTCTGTCTGTCACCAAGATAACTCAAAAAGTTATGAACCGATTTTGACGAAATTTACAGGGATTGTTAGGTATGTTAGGAGGAACAGATGATTAACTTTTGGTGAAGACATGCCCATCCGCTTGTTTGTGTTTGTTTTTCTCAATGCCCTAACTCAACAAGTTATGAATGGATTTTTTGAAATTAACATGAATTGTTAGGTACATAACTAAGAGTAAATGACCAAATTTTTGTAATGATCCGTTTGTTCGTTCATTTGTTTGTCACTGTTTTTAATTTTATGCTTGTTAGCACAATAACTAAAAAAATAATGAATGGATCTTTCTGAAATGTATAGGGGTTGTTAGTAATGTTAAAAGACATAAATGATTAAATTTTGGTGCAGATCGGTTCGTTCGTTTGTTTGACTCATGTTTGTCATAACGTTTGCTAACAGTATAACTTAAAAAGTTATGAGCCGATCTTCAAGAACATTGCACAAGCTGTTATTACTATCAAAAGGCACAAATGATTACATTTTAGAGTTTATACAAAGAAAATTATGGTTTTAGAGCAAATTTGAATTTTTTTGCTGCCGTTGCCTCGCTTGGCGGAAGTACCTATGCGCTCTCAGAGTGCTCTAGTTTTCTTACTGCCACTTAACGCTGGATCAATTCCAAGCTGATATTCACGCCTTATCTTGCAGGGGGATTTTTTTACTGTCGCAAACCTCATGCTTGTACAGCTTGCGTTTCACTAATGGAAAATCAGGCCTGCAGGGATGAGACCTATAATACAGCGAAACCTGTATTGGGAAGCGGAACAATAAAAAGCTCAAGCACAAAATTTTTGGCGTCATTTTTGACGGCTGGGCCCTCTAGTTTATTTTATATTGTTTTGATTTCAAGTGTTTCAAGCAAGAAGTGCATTCAGTTAATAGAATAAGGATTCCACGGTCGCCATCTTCTGCAACCTGCCATCGATCTCTATGAAAACTTAACTTAATTTCCAAGTCGGCAATTAGCCTATTTTTCGCCTATTTCCTTAATTAAGAGCGGACACGAAATAAAGACACGAAGCGTTTTATCATATTAGGATACTGCGTCTATGTCAATAGCATTATTTCTTGTAGGTTATTGCTAGGTTCACATGATGTTCAACCTCGTTAATATCGATTATTAGTACTGTTGATACAGGGTGTTTAAAAAATGTTAGATTTTCAATGGCTGCTGATTCAATACGTATCAAACAAAAGAATAGATCCTATATGGGTTGGGAATATATCTTATATACCGAAACATAGCAGTAAATTGAAAATATAACATTTTTTCAGACACCCAGTATAACGTCACAGGATTCATTGTTTTCGCATGTAATTTTGACGATAACAGCAAGCATCGCGATTTTGAGTGTACTAGAGTATCGCTTTCTTGGCCAATACAATACTGCGATTTTGACAATGATTGCGAGTATCGCTTTCTTAGCTAATGCAATACTGCGATTTTGGCAATGATTGCGAGTATCGCTTTCTTCCTTAATATTATTATATACTTCGTTTAACCTCCGTAGCCGCAACTCAGGCATTTCAACAGAGAAACTACTTGTGCAGTATTCAAATAACGCATATTGGGTAGGTGTGGTGGCCACGTGCGCCACTACGGGCAGGGAAACAAGGCGCACAGTACCGTATAGTAGGAGACACTCGAGTGGTCGGCCCCTTTCATGTCCTTCCACACGAGAAAGAGTAGACATGTCCCGCGTACCAGGGTGGCTATCTCCATGGTCAGCCCACCTCACGGGACAGAAAGAGAAAAGTGGAGAACCTACCTAACTTTACAAAACTAACCTCATCAGCAGGAGCTGCGGCCAGATGCAACATCTCCTACGGATAAGGCATTCGGGAACCTTGGGTGCGTGATGCCCAAACATATTGTGGCAGGGAAAGGGCCCGCCAGAATATGCCCGAGGGCAATTGATTTATAGTAATAGCATAAAATTTTGCCGTGTCTAGAGGACAAGGTTTCCACTTACGAACAACACGCATTAGAATAAGCATCAAGTCGGAGAATACCATTAGGAGCAAAAAATTATTGTAAGAAAATGAAAAACAAAGCAGTCCCGATGCACGGAGACTTAAATTCTGACAAGAACAGATTGGAAGGTTTTGCAACAGCGGGATCACGGGTGCCGTCTATGGATATACCCTAATTGTGGAGTTCGGCTAGCTGGAACTGCAATTTATAAAAAAAAGTATGCTGGTAACAAAACGCTGTGTGCGGAAGCTCTGAATTGAACAGCTTGCATGTTTATATCTCAAATGTAAAATATGAAGTGAATTACGCCCGTGCAAGCAAATTACACACAAAGTGGGTGTGTGAGTGAGTGAGTGGGCGCACGCTGATCACAACACGCGCGGCGCAGCTTTGAAACAAACAAAATCTTTCGGTACACTTTGTACCATATAGAAGCATTTAACTGAACAATTTTACACATTCACATTCCTCATCATAAGTTTAAGACCAATTAAAAATGGGGGAAAATATTGTTTTGCATGGATAGACCAATAGGTACTACTCGAACTAAAGTTTATATAGGGACCCCCGTTGCGCGCTGCTGTCATTTGCCTTTGGTTCTCTCCAGGCAAACACTGTCCTTAATTCATACGTAGTAAAATTTCGTTTTAATCATTCTTTTACATCCTAGCATTTTATTCGAATTTCTGATGATGGGAATCTGAACTTTCCCGAAACGTCAAGATTTTTATCAAATTGGTCGACTATCGTATATTTGTTTTATAATATTAGGTCTAATTCAATATAAAGTTTACTTAACTCATTAGTATAAATAAAGGATGAATAAAACAAAAAAATTGTCTCGATTTAGTTAAATAATATTTTAAGTAATTGAGGAGCTTACCAGCTGCTCAAAAATTCAATGCCAGTAAAGGTCCATTTCTGTACATTCCCTACCATCCATCCCTTAACATTCTATATGGGATTTAAATATAGAGAGAATAGGCTGGATGACGGACATCATTCTCCTAACGGAGTTATTATCCTGAAACAAAGTCTTGGTCAGGCGGGCATTGTGAATTACTCTTATCTTGTTAGAAGAACCATCCATAATGAGCGATACAAACGAGGGTCTTCCTCCGTATTGGATGCTCGCTGTAACACGTCAAGATATGTCATGAGCACGGCGTTTATTTTCTTGCGTCCCTGACATCTCGCCCTCATTAAGTCCCTTTATCAAACTGTCCAAAATTCTATTTAACATTACTCATAGAGTCTATTTATCAAATGCTCAAAAATAGTGCTTATCGCCCTCACAACGCCTATTTATAAAATGGACAAGTTATTGTTTATCTATTCTCGCAACTCTATTGATCAGAATATTTTGGAATATTGTATAAATTCATGTTGATTTTGTTCAGGAATAGCCTAGAATAACGGCCAGGCTGACGGGGAAACTGCGGCGTTACCCCAGCCGCACCTTTAGCCCCACATAGGAGCAAGAGGTGCTTTCAAAACAGTACCAAAGCAGGAGTTGCCAGTTAGTTAAATTGATTATTACTTGTGTGAAGTATTTCCCATAGTTCAGGCAAGAATAATCATAGTTTCTGATCAATTGAAGATAGCACACCAAGAAGCTTTTCAAAGTTTTACCCAGATGAACATATTTCTAATAAAAAGAATAAGCCTAACAGCTCGGAGCCCACGGGTGTAGACTTTGCGATGGGTCGGGCAGAACCCTGGGTGTGTGTGTATAGCGAAAAGGTGTGCCGTGAAGAGCTCGCCAAGTCCTGTACTGGACTTGAGCCATCAGAAAACGCTTCGATCAAAAAGCTGAGTATTACCCATTTCCACTGTGTATTTCGGTACCTAATCTGTGCTGTAAATAGTGGGGATTAGAAAGATACTTTCAATAGGCTGATGGGTGATTAGCAGGCAACCGTGGCATGTACCGGTACATTAACTAGATGCCCAATAATCGCCTTTAAGAATTGCCATGATTTTCATAAACCTCATTTCTGTTGACGGAGGTTGGAGAGAGAGGTTACAGAGTCGAAATTCAAGAATTGCCCGTTATTATTAACATTCCTTGGAAATAGTTAGCATCTGACGACTGTAGAGTGAGCTTGGACCTAGAAAATAAAACCCTTGTCATTTTTATACGATTTTTACTAAATTAGTTAGGTTCATTACACATAACCAGTGGCTACGACACTGCAAAACATGGAGTTCTATCGCGTCTTCCAAGGAAAAGGTACCCCATACCATGACTGAATCTCCACCACTGTGGGCAACTCTTTGCTGCACCAGTACCGTTCCAAGCTATCAGGACCAACAAGGTTTAATAATTTTTCAACAGAATATAAAGCTCTTTTCCACTCAATAACGTCTCATATACAGCGCTGTCTGGCAAATTCTAAACGGTTTACTAGTGAAAGCAGACGAGGCCCATGTAGATGCCTTGTATTTTTCAACCTTTTCTCCTTACGTGTTGGCTAATGGTTACTAGACTTCAATCGGCCTGCATGAGTGCCTTAATCTGTCTCGAAAATTGTCCCCGATCTCGACGGATAACATCTACAGATTCACCTATTCAATGCTATTCAGTTTTCTTATCTACCACTAGATTTCGCTGGTTCTGTAACTAAGAGGATCTATCAGGAAGTTGCAAACCACTGATTTACTGTGCTGAACCTCAATTCCGATTACGCGCTGTGACAAACCTTCCTCATGCAACTAACGATCTGACCACGTTCTAAGGATGCAGGTCTTGAGCGCGTGACAATCTATGACATGAAATCCACGGATTTCCCTACACTTAGACGTTTGTGCCACCTGGTATTGAATTTTAATCGAAAGTAGTTCTGTTATTTACATTCTAATATTCTAATTCAATTCATCATATAGCATTTGTTTGCCTCGTTCACCCTTAATCATTAGAACGTATACACATTAGCAAGAAAAGTTTTGTCAATCCATGAAAAAAAAGTATTTTTCAGTTTGTCAACTACTGTAGTCCTAATCTTACGATTAGGACTGTACCGTATAATCACAGTCGAATAACATATTATGCGGCAATAAAAAAAAAATTCCATATTATATTAAAGTTCTTGCGGCGCACCCAGCCCCGCCGTTTGGAACTAGTGGCATGTGGTACGCGATGCTACAGATGCATCAAGTACGAGCGCGGACGGCCACAGACGTACCAGCGAACGTTTGCGTGGAGCAGCGAAGCGGTCGGTCTCTGCAGGCAGCAAAGGAACATTTCTCAGAGGACCAAGTGAGCTCCTGAGACGAAAGACCACAAAGAGCTGTGCCTACCATCACCACATGCGGGGAAGTTTCCAGCCGACATGCGAGGGGCCTCACCGCGGGGGCGAAGACACTTGATGTAAAGCCATTACTGCAGCGCCTAAAGGAGGGGATCGTAAACCACAGCAGCTTCAGTAGCTTATGTGATAAACGAGCTCTGTTTCTGCAGCGTATGGCTGGAGCACAGCAGTTGGTAGTATGGCTGGGACACAGCAGTTGGTAGTATGGCTGGAGCACAGCAGTTGGTAGTATGGCTGGAGCACAGCAGTTGGTAGTATGGCTGGGACACAGCAGTTGGTAGTATGGCTGGGACACAGCAGTTGGTAGTATG
>LQNS02276622.1:14557994-14573265 GCA_001587735.2 Parhyale hawaiensis
AGAACAGCAGAGGTTAGAACAGTAGAGGTTAGAACAGTAGAGGTTAGAACAGTAGAGGTTAGAACAGTAGAGGTTAGAACAGTAGAGGTTAGAACAGCAGAGTTTAGAACAGCAGAGTTTAGAACAGCAGAGCTTAGAACAGTAGAGGTTAGAACAGTAGAGTTTAGAACAGTAGAGTTCAGAACAGCAGAGTTCAGAACAGCAGAGTTTAGAACAGTAGAGTTTAGAACAGCAGAGTTTAGAACAGTAGAGTTTAGAACAGTAGAGTTTAGAACAGTAGAGTTTAGAACAGTAGAGTTTAGAACAGTAGAGTTTAGAACAGTAGAGTTTAAAAAAACAGAGTTTAGAACAGCAGAGTTTAGAACAGCAGAGTTTAGAACAGCAGAGTTTAGAACAGCAGAGTTTAGAACAGCAGAGTTTAGAACAGCAGAGTTTAGAACAGCAGAGTTTAGAACAGTAGAGTTTAGAACAGCAGAGTTCAGAAAAGTAGAGTTCAGAACAGTAGAGTTTAGAACAGTAGAGTTTAGAACAGCAGAGTTTAGAACAGTAGAGTTTAGAACAGTAGAGTTTAGAACAGTAGAGTTTAGAACAGTAGAGTTCAGAAAAGTAGAGTTCAGAACAGTAGAGTTTAGAACAGCAGAGTTTAGAACAGCAGAGTTTAGAACAGCAGAGTTTAGAACAGCAGAGTTTAGAACAGCAGAGCTTAGAACAGTAGAGTTTAGAACAGTAGAGTTTAGAACAGTAGAGTTCAGAACAGCAGAGTTTAGAACAGTAGAGTTTAGAACAGTAGAGTTCAGAACAGTAGAGTTTAGAACAGTAGAGTTTAGAACAGCAGAGTTTAGAACAGCAGAGTTTAGAACAGCAGAGTTTAGAACAGCAGAGTTTAGAACAGTAGAGTTTAGAACAGTAGAGTTTAGAACAGTAGAGTTTAGAACAGTAGAGTTCAGAAAAGTAGAGTTCAGAACAGTAGAGTTTAGAACAGTAGAGTTTAGAACAGCAGAGCTTAGAACAGTAGAGGTTAGAACAGTAGAGTTTAGAACAGTAGAGTTTAGAACAGTAGAGTTTAGAACAGTAGAGTTCAGAACAGCAGAGTTTAGAACAGTAGAGTTTAGAACAGTAGAGTTTAGAACAGTAGAGTTTAGAACAGTAGAGTTCAGAACAGTAGAGTTTAGAACAGTAGAGTTTAGAACAGTAGAGTTTAGAACAGCAGAGTTTAGAACAGTAGAGTTTAGAACAGTAGAGTTTAGCAAAGTAAAACCGAAGATTGGCAGTCGCACCGTACGCCGATTCGCATTGGACTCTCATACAAGATTTGATTAGATTAGACAGGCGGCAGTAGACGGACCAACAGGTCCATTCCCAGAGAGCCGCCAGGACTTGCGCCCCGGCCCTCTATGCGCTATTGCCATGTCAGTAGGAGGAAAAGAAAAACAGTCCAACAGACGCTCTTGCAAGCACGAATTATATGTAGCTGCAGATCTACGGAGCTAGGAAACGTTAAGTTAGTGGGGGCGAAAGAGAAAAAAACTATGGATTAAGGTGGCCTCCGATGTTTTCGAAGTTAAGTGTTTGTGACTCCAAAAGGAGGCGTTCTTAGCTGTGGAGGGTGTCTCTCCCAATGCTTCTCAAGACGCTTTTTTAACGCGTTGACTGTCTCCGTACCAACAACATTGGAGGGGCGTCAAAACGGAACGAACTGCTGGCTTAAAGTAGTTCCTCGAGCTTTACGTCGGAGTTTTTGACCGTTGTTTTGCAGGCAATCATTAAGGTCTCTACAAAAGTCCCGTTATAGGTACGTCGTGGAAGCCCTTCAAATGTTCCTGTTAGTTGCCCCTAGGCCCACTTCTTGTAGGCGACTCTCGCACGGCTTGTTTCGCTGTCGAGATATAAATTTTGTTGCTAAGCATTGGATACTTTCCATGTTATCGATATCTGTGCAATGATGTAGCAACCAAACCAGAATTGAACAGCAAATTCTAAACGTGGGCGCATTAGTGCTTAGTACAAGGGAATGATTATGTCCTTGGATTTGTACTCGAAATTTCTGGTAATGAATCCCTGTGTACTCGGCTTACCATTTTCACACTCGTGTCAACTTGAGACTGAGTTTTAGCTTGTTTGTAAAAGTTATTCCAAAGTCAAGTTGTTGGGTGACAGCTGCCAATTCTGTCGCGTTCATTTTCAATCGGGTTGATGGGTTCTCCGGCCCTACTTGCATTACACAACATTTGTCGACATTAAAGCTCATGGGCCACGTTGTGTTCCATTCCATGAGGTGGTCAAAGTCTTGTTGGAGCTCAACTCTTGACCAGGCAGGCAGACATAGCGTAGTATCGCCCGCAAATTTACGAATTTTACTGCGGATATTAAGATCAAGATCACTGATGTAAATTATGATTTATACCCACAACAGCAGCGTGCCATGCGCGTCTGACTTCTGTGCTAGAAGTGCCAGGATCGAGCCTGCCGGGGCGAATTTTGCTGCACAGGCGTGCTGAGTCGGCAATTGCTTGGTATGCGCAGCTGTGTGGGGGGGCACCTACCTGACCAGAAATGGGAGGGTAGGGTTACTCGGGTCGTTGAACCTTCCGTTTCGGCGCCACAGTTCTTAGCGACCCGTCGTTGGCTGCAGCTGTATTTACTCCTTGACTCCTCTGGGGCCAGTTGACCTAGATACATCTGCAGCACAAACCAGTTCGTGTGGGTTTCTCACTGGAGGGTACAGTCAAAGTTGACTTTACCTTTTTAGCACGCTATCTAAAAGAACACCAGATCGGACCGGCGTGCAGTCGCTCGTCTCTCCTTCCAGCTTCACTCGCTGCTGCCGACCAGTGAGCCATCCCGGATGCAGCGTGAATAGTCTCCCTAGGTATATACCATGAGGTTTCTTTCTTTTTCCTTATCCGTTGATGGGCACTTTGACAAAAGCCTTTTGAAAGTCCAGATAAATGAGGTCCACACCCTTTTCTTCATCTCTATTTGCCGTAACTTCCGAAAAGAAGTCCAATAAGTAACATAGTTAAGTAGTTTCTTCTATTTAGGAAGCCGTGCTGTGTGTCAGAAATGAGCAGGTGCATCCTAAAGTGATCAGTGTTGCGCTTCCGATTACCGGCCAAAGGCGGACGCCGGAGTAAAATCATCCAAGACCGGCTAATAAGCATAGAATTAGTCTTAACCTGTTAGCAGACCGTTGCAAGTTAACCTAACTTTGCTTGACGGACGGGTATATTGACTAAAATCTCGAAAAATATAAAGTACATTTTTGTACTTTTTTAGGCCTTTTTTTAAAAATTTGAATTTTAGTTAGTAATTTGGGATTTTATAAATGTCCAAACTCACAGCTAGTGTGATCCTAGGTCATTAGGGAACAGAACGGGAGATCGACATAAGTCGATGGAAGCCGTTAACAGGCAACTGATTTCATCTTCATACTCTAAGAGCCCTCTCTATTTTAGCTCGCTTACCTAAGGATTTGTTTTACTATCCAGAGAGCTGCACTCAGATATCAAATTCCCTCTTGGTCAGAAACACGAAGTTCCTACTGATGCATAAGTACTCTTATATTCATATATATCAAGAGTCTGAGCAACGATAAACTTCCACTATTTTTCAAACTGAATTGTACATATCTATTATTATTAAATGATGGCATGCAAACGTACATATTACAAAAGCATAATAAGTGCTAGCAATAGCTATGTACCGCGAGTGCTGTTACCTTTGTTGGGTTAGACATCTCGGACGCACTCGGTGCCCCACAACTCGATTTTTTTAATACCTGCCCCCCTTGAAATTGTCTGGGATGTCTTCACCTGTTGTGGTGCATACACCGGTCGCTGTTACTTCCGTTATGTTGGACGTGCAGGAAGTCATTATTACAGCTGCGCAGTTCTTCAGTGAGGCATGAATCCGTACAGGCACAAAGCGATGGATCGCATGCTATGAGGCGCAATATGCAACAATCCGTACAGGCACAGAGCGATGGATCGTATGCTAAGAGGCGCAATATGCAACAATCCGTACAGGCACAGAGCGATGGATCGCATGCTATGAGGCGCAATATGCAACAATCCGTACAGGCACAGAGCGATGGATCGCATGCTATGAGGCGCAATATACAACAATCCGTACAGGCACAGAGCGATGGATCGTATGCTAAGAGGCGCAATATACAACAATCCGTACAGGCACAGAGCGATGGATCGCATGCTATGAGGCGCAATATGCAACAATCCGTACAGGCACAGAGCGATGGATCGCATGCTATCAGGTGCGATTTTCAATACATACACCGAGTTGGGACAGAATTTGCAGATCTAATAGATGGGAGAGGTCAGAAAAAGCTTATAATTTGCAAATCTGACGGGTATAATGGACTCCCGTATTGTATGCACGCGGCGGAACAAAAATTTAGAGCAACACCTGATTCTGAACACAAGCTTTTAATTATTGACTGATATGGGAGACTGAGGGCTGACCAGCAGCTGTCGCTGTGAGCCGTTGCCTGTGCCGCACGGAGGTAGTACTAATATTCTTCTCCAACCCAATAGAAATTTATTCTTTTAAAGTAGAAACTTTGGAGCAGCACACACTGATATAAAATATTTTTGCTTCATCACCGTTGGTACGTAGAGTTGGCGGGAGATTTCGTTGCATGAATGTGATGGAAGCTGCGCCAGTGACAGCCATACGCACTCGGCAGCAGTGCTCAGGCTCGTGTATAACCCGCTAACAAGTACTATCTATATTTTTCTTCTCTTCTTATGAAAGACAAAGGCTTGCATTAACTACCAACGAGTAAAACGAGCACAGGTAAGTTTTTCTCATATCTTCATAGTATTCAATGTGTACTTCATATGTAGAAATACCAAGCAGTACTTCTGTGTGGGGCGCACAGCAGGCCGTGATCGAGGGAAGCGAGGCGAGAATAAAAAGGAAGGGGAGAAATTACACTGTCAGTAGGAGTATAAGAAAGATATATGACTAAAGTGAACGCAGGAGCGATGTCTGGAATGCAGAGCTAGAGCTCAGGTTAAGTAAGCCATGAACGGCTAACACCCAGCAGTTGCTGAGTTGCCCGTGACTGCCGGCTGACTAAGTTACAGTATTTGCAATACCGCGTGTCGCATGGCACCGAGTCTGACAAGGAATTAAAGTATTTAGTCGTGATAAAATTTCTGGCCACTTGCTTGGGTCAGAGAATCGCCGTCTGAAGTCGGTTGCAGCTCACCTCTGGTAGGCGTGACAGCGGTTAACTACTGGCACTTGAAAATAAAGAATAAATCGCAAATAAAGAAAAGGAAAAGGTAGTTGCACATTAAGGCGCGACAGGATAATTTCTTGCGGCTACCTACAATGCACATGAATTTGCAAAAAAGATAAATAAATATCAAAGCTAACTCGGAACACATCCAGTAGAGGCGCGAGATTGGTCAGCAGCTCTCCGCTGCAACGTACTATGGAAGAACGTTGAGAAACAGAGGCGCCAGGAGACCAACTGGTCTGCTGCAAGGCCCGGCAGGTAAGGAGAAAAGCCTTCTCCACACATTCATTCCTCCACCCAATAATACTTCTCAGCGGCGTGCCACGTTGGCGAAATCCCAGGTCGCCGGTAGAACATTTTTTTCTCCATTTCTATCTACTGCTGCAGAAAGGGCGCAAGTTGAACGCACCCAAGTGAGTGCAGAAAGTTTCGTTCAGCGAGCGTAGAGCCGAGCACCAACGGTCATGTAAGCCTTACGCCCCACACATGCGCAAGCTATTGAAGTCATCTGATATGGACGCAGCGACACCACGCTCACGGAAGATGCCATTTTTGCTTCATTATCGACGCAACAGAGCAAAACAGGATATTTTGACACCTAGTTTCGAGTTAGCTCCACCGATATCGATGGAAGAGAAATAGTGAAGCGAACGCGAACTGTGTTCTACATTACAATCAAGATTATTTTGGTGCTAATACGGTAGGTGCCTGCCCGAGATTCAGGTTTAATACTCCTATTTGTGCCTAGGGCTCAAATAGGAGTATAGGGCTCTATTCTACCTAACCCGATGTTCTAACCTATTCTTAACTAAGTTGACCTATTCTAGAGCATAAAGGGTGTCTGACACTTTTGTTGCCAAACTTTAACATGAGGTAGCGATCGTTGAAATGAACACTGTTTATTTTATGAAGGTATGGTCTAAAATGTTTAGTCAATGAGTTACAAGGAGTTGAAGTTACACAGTTATTAAAAAATTATGGCAAGGAAATGAAATGCATGAAAGTGATAAGTGTTTGAATTAATTTTCATCCGAGGGCTTCTCGACATCAAAGATAAAGATTAGTTTGTCTACTTTTAGTTCTTCTTCAGCTGCAAATGTAATACGGCAATGGAAGGAATATCCAATGCTGAATAAGCGGATATGCACCTAGCGTATGATGCAGCAAATGGAACTACCAGCACACTGCACAGGACACCACCAACTGAAGACCAGAAATCCCGTCGTTCACACATACTCCTACACTAATACTATTTGATCAGACTCCCAAAACATTGCAAAGTCCTGAAACAAAGACGTCACGAAACAGGGAAAACTTCCATAACGAAGAAAATATATAGCGACCTTTCGGGAACCAAACACTGTGATCAAGTACAATGTGCAATTACAAATTCATTTATCTATTAATCGGTCCATTTTTCATCACGCTAGAAGCAAACAGCTAGGCGAAAATTAAACCCGGTTGGAAAGTTTGGCGATCCTTTGGGGCTCCATTAAAAACCGATAGGGGAAAATTAGGCAAAACCCTACATTGAATGCAGTTCTTGCTGTGACAATTATCAATTGAAATTGAAACAGTGAAAACTCCTGTAGTAACTCTTAATCTCATGGATCCTGATTTTTTTTGCTTTTTTTCATGTCAAAACTTATTCTTCGCCCTAATTTGTGGCGACTGGGTGAACTAGTTGTTGCAATAACCGGCGCTAAATGACAGTATAGCAGAACGGTGTAGCAAATCTTAATTAGTTCTTTCTAAGCAGTGACTATAATGTTTTTAAACCAATTTCATCCACGATTAAATAAACTATAAGAATAATAAAGTTGTATGGATAACAATAATGCTTACAATCTGATTCACATATATCTAGATAACAATTTCAATCAAAACAATATAATAAACACCATCGTGTGTTTACATGTTTATATATCAGTATGTTTATATATTAGTATGTGAATACACTGTATGTTTCATCTCACTCTCTTATTGAAATAGGCAAGCGAAAAATAGACCAGGTTGCATATTATGTAATTATGTTGCGTTTTCAAGGAGCTACAAGAACTTCAGGAGGACGACATGTCCGAGTGCCTTTATCCAGGCCGCCAGCAGGGAACGCAGAAATGTATTCTTATTTTGAAGGGCGACAATGTGTTAGTCTTTTTTGTCACAATGTAGTTTCACGATGTTAAAATCACGTCTTCTGAAAGGAAGACGATTCTGGCAGGATCAAGGACACAAAATTTGTCGTTGAACACATCAACGTCAGAAAGTCTGTCCATAACCAGCTGCCACGAGGGTAGCCCTCACCTGGCCGAGGTAACCGTTACACAGCTGTAAGGTGTGACATATGACAAGGTCAAAGCGATAAAACTAATGATACCATATTCAAGCACAGACTCCCAACGGTCAACACTACAAAGTGGTCACTTTTTGGAAATATTTCTTCGTCGAAACAGCGGCTTGGACCAACTCGCAGGAGGCCTGAAGCAATAAAGTCGCAGATGATTTTTCATTTTATTTTGAACGCATGCAGCGCAGGCCGCCGAGGTACAAGAAGCCCCATAGAGCAGGCCGTAGCGTGCAGCAGGGTGCGTACGGAGGCGAGCAGGCGAGTGATGCAGCGCAGGTCGCTGAGGCACAAGAGGCCCCAGAGAGCAGCAGGCCGCGGCGTGCAACAGGGTGCGTATGGAGGCGAGCAGGCGAGTGGTCAGGTGCCCCAGCATGGAAAGTTTTCAGAGGACATTTCAAGGGCGGTTACCCATGCACATACAGGCCAGCTCATGTAATGACTCAGAATGCATAAACCTCATCATCCTTCCTGGTACTTTGTGGTTTCTCTTGGCTCGCCTACGGCTTACCAAGTGATAGCAAAGTAACGGTGAAGATATGAGAGAGAGCACAGCCTGGTGACACACAGGCTGCCGCTTTTGTGCATTTCATCAACCTCTTTGTCGTCGCTCTGGGGTAAAGTTGTCCGCGCCTCTGGCCAAAGCTGTAACGGCTTTATGAAACCTGGATAGAGAACTCCATTGCCAATGAAACATTTCAGTTTTACAATAGATGGAGTGCCGAACGTGACCGTTTTCCGCTGTACGTTCTTCAGCTCCACAGTACGGTATGTGTTCGCAGCAGCACCTCGCTGCCGATGTATAGGAACCCTTCACATCAAATTATACTCTCTCTACTCAAACGAGAGAAATTGGTCAAATCACATTTCAAACTGAAACGAACACACGCAATAAACTGTTCCAATCTAAAATTTTAATACTCAAATATTAATCAGAAGTAGCTCCGCTTGGCTACTGCGATGGTGTACAATATCTGAGTTCTCAAATGCCGAATGCAAGAAAAACGATAAAACAATAGGTGCAGTTTCACAAATTATCCACAATGCTGAACGTGCGGCCACCGAACAGACGACGAAGTTTGTTGTGTGAAATTGAGATTGTCGTCGACATAGAGAGAAAACGACACCCATCAGCCCTACGTCGCCCTATCACAGAAGATCGTTTATCAAAGCTCCAAGTCTACTGACCAGCTGATGACCGTTCGTTCTGACCTTCTTCCACTGGAAGCATGGATTTGAATAAAAGTTCGCTATAGCCTGGCTGGAACACGCGAAGGGTACCTCCGGTTATCGCAGCCTGCAAGGGAATTAAGCAGTAACCCATCCCGCGCTGTACCTACGTCGCCATGATATAGTCCACAACGATGACATATGCGGCAATTATTGCCGCAACCCACTTAAACTGGAGCCGCACTACAAGCAACAAGTGACGCAATGCGATTTTTACAGAAGTCATGTTGTTGCAACGCACGGGTGTCCAAGTAGCGGCGGTGGGCACAGCGATAAGACTACCCTACTGTACCTTCTATTACATTTTGTAATGGGGCAAATTAATCGTGTTGCACATAGTTTGTCTTGACGGTAGGGTCGCGGCCTTAGGCCAAAATATTATTACATTCTTAAGGAGGAATTCAATTTCATGTATTTATTTCACTATTTCTGGGACGTCTAAAATACAATTTCTGCGTGACAATATCATCTGGGAACAAGACATTTGCAGACATATTCAAGGAAGAACGCTAGCATATGAACCAATCACACGGCATGTGCTCCCAAAACTGCAACACGTTGCGCAATTCAGCTCACGAAAAATTACACTAAAGAGTTCTTCACTAAAAAAAAAAACAAAGTACCAATGTGACTGTTATACTAACGTTAGCATAGCTCGTAATATAGTCTCAGGAAGGTAAAATAAATAGGCTCATGACTAAAACTTATTCAAATTAGACGCTTTGGGACCTGATCCCATCATAAGTTTATCTGAAACAGAGACAAAACCGATCTTTATTCCAACTATATACAGTATGTACAAAATTCACAAAAGAAAGGAAAAACTGATTAAAATGAATAAGAAAGTAAAATCTAACTTTTTGCGATAAACAGATGATGAGAACTATTTTGATCATTAAGAGGTAGTTTTTCTTTCAAAATGTACAAGGACTCTAAAATTCTGAGGTCGGAAGGGTCATGACAAGGACGTAAAATCTTATAATTTGACATTTGCCCTGGACTATTACACTGTTCACTACGCAGGCGTACGGAAGAAAATGATGGCGATGCTAGCACGCTACCAGTACGACTGCTCCGGCGAATATGCTTAAATACTCTCGTGCGAAGCGTACAACTGCTACCAATGTAGCTCGATGCACATTGTGCACTACAGAATTTATACACGAGAGATTTTCGCATATAGGCAGGAAGCTGGTCTTTATTGGAAAAAAATGTTATTGAGAAGCTATTACTTAAGATGATTTTAAAGTCAATAGTGCTCAATATAAACAGATGGTAATGGACGCAATTCTTGTTCAAGTTTTTCTGACTGGGTGCTAAAGTATGGAATTGAAAAGAAAAACTGTTTCTTTCCACTATCTTGTTTTGAAATGTTTCGGTATTGTGAGGAAAGGAACTTGTTGATGATTGATTGAACAAGATAATCTGGGAAACCGTTATTTGAGAAAGAAGATCAGAGGAAAGTGAATTCGTCATGAAAAATCTTGAAATTAGAGCAAATCTTATAGGCACGAAATAGTAAGGTTTTGATGCTATTGACCTTAAAAACTCGTGGGCAAATGCTAAAAAACTACTACCTAATCCCGCAGAGTACTTTTCCTAAAGACATAAGTTTCAAATTGTTCAGGTCCCCTTCGCAACTAAAACATCTAAGAAGGGAAGACACCCGTTCTGTTCACTTTCCATCGAAATCCTAATATTGGGATGCTTGCAGTTGAGGTAATCAAGAAATTTTCTGGGGTGGGATTTATGAGTAAAAAGAAGGAAGGTGTCATCGACATAACGTTGATAAAAAACAGGGCAAAATTCATCGGGACAATCTTACAGCCATTTTGTCTCATAATAACACATGAAAATGTTCGCCAATGTTGGGGCAAGTGGCAAACCCATTCCTACGCCATCTTTCTGTTTATACAACTGTCCACTAAAAAGAAAAAAGAAATTTAATACAGAATGTTCCAGAAGAGTTTTAAAATGAAGCCGACCTAAGCCTATGACAGTCGCTAGAGGATATGCAAATAAAAGTTCCAAGCATACGGTATGTCTATGGTCTCACGGATGGGAATGTTCGTAAATAAATTTTCAATATCAAATGAAGCCATGACGAACCGTGTATTTGGGTCTCTAAAACAGCGTATTTTATCTACAAAACTAAAAGTACTATCAACATAATAGTCATTTTTTGTAAAAGGGGATAGTATAGGGACCAAAAATTGGGCTAAACGGTAGCTGACAGTGTTGTAGGCTGCAAACATAGGTCTGGATTGAAAGCATGCGGAAAAATCCGACTTATGTATTTTTGGGAGGCCGTAAAGTATGCCAGGGCCTGAACCAGAAACGTATAGTTTTTTGTAGACGTCATCGGCAAGCAAGCTAAGATTTTTTAATTTCCTAAGGAAGTTACTAATTTTATCTTCAATCTTATGAGAAAATTTTGGGACGGGTTCTGCAATTCGCACAAATTTTGTACTATCGATCTGATATTATTGCACGTATTTTCTCATAGTAAAGCTGACGGTCTGTCACTACTACGCCTTTCCCCTTGTCGGGTTTGCAGACCAGTATATTCCCATTGGAGGCAAAACTTTTAAGAGCATGCAAGTCATCTTTTGTAAATACGGCCGAAAATATTTTATATGATTTGAATCTGTAAGAATATTTGTATACCAATGATTGCAAACGTGACTGAAACTCAGCTAAATTAATTAGGTTGAGGAAAGTTACGCTAGGTATCTCAAACGGGCAAAAAGTTTTTTTTTATCAACGTTATGTCGATGACACCTTCCTTCTTTTTACTCATCAATCCCACCCCAGAAAATTTCTTGATTACCTCAACTGCAAGCATCCAAATATTAGGTTTTAAATGGAAAGTGAACAGTACCGGTGTCTTCCCTTCTTAGATGTTTTAGTTGCGAAAGGATCTGAACAATTTGAAACTTCTGTCTTTAGGAAAAGTACTTTTACGGGATTAGGTAGTAGTGTTTTTAGCTTTTGCCTACGAATTTTCAGGTCAATAGCATCAATACCTTACTATTTCGTGCCTATAAGATTTGCTCTAATTTCAAGATTTTGCATGACGAATTCACTTTCCTCTGATCTTTTTTCTCAAATAACGGTTTCCCAGATTATCTTGTTCAATCAATCATCAACAAGTTCCTTTCCTCACAATACCAAAACATATCAAGACAAGGCAGTGGAAAGGAACAGTTTTTCTTTTGAATTCCATACTTTGGCACCCAGTCAGAAAAACTTAAAACAAGAATTGCGTTCATTATCATCTGTTTATAATGAGCACTATTGACTTTAAAATCATCTGAAGTAATAGCTTCTCAATAACATTTTTTTCCAATAAAGACCAGCTTCCTGCCTATATGCGAAAATCTCTCGTGTATAAATTCTGTTGTGCACAATGTGCATCGAGCTACATTGGTAGCAGTTGTCGTACGCTTCGCACGAGAGTATTTAAGCATATAGGCAGGAGCCGTCGTACTGGTAGCGTGCTAGCATCGCCATCATATTCTTTCGTGCGCCTGCATAGTGAACAGTGAGTGCAATAGTCCAGTACAAATGTCAAATTTTAAGATTTTAAGTTCTTGTCATGACCCTTCCGACCTCAGATTTTAGAGTCGTACATTTTAAAAGAAAAACCACCTCTTAAGGACCAAAATAGTTCTCATCCCCTGTTTATCGCAAAAAGCTAGATTTTACTTTCTTATTCATTCCATTTAGTTTTCTTTCCTTTCTTTTGTGAATTTTGTACTTATATAGTAGGAATAAAGATCGATACGTCTGTTTTAGATATACTGATGATGGAATCATGTCTCGATCAGCCACGGTAGCAGCATGCTTCCGTTCTCAGCTCTAACACCTTGTATCGCTCGCCGGTTCGATGCCCAGCCAGGCTCGCGAGCTCTTTGCAGATCTTGGTGTGCTGAGGTCGAGGTCGACTGCAACTACACTTCCTCATCTGGGGCCAGTGGGCTAACGTTAGTAACAGTCACATTGGTGCTTTGTTTTTCAGTGAAGACTAGGCTTTTAGATACTCGCTCTAATGATGTAAAGAGTTCTTAGTCTCATTTCCAAACGAGTAAAATTTACTGTAAATGCATCGCTTTTAATTTGAAGTACTAAGGAGCTAAAATCCGGCCTTCGTCCTCACGAAATATTACATTCAACAAATCATATTAGTATCCAGCACCCCAGTTTCTCCAAGTAAAAATTGCGACAACGAAATTTCCAACTGAACATCAGGACCCACAAATTGACCTGAGGCGGCGGAATGGAATGAAACCAAGAGAGAACGACCTGGACACACCAGTTGGAGACTTCGAACAAAACGACAGGGGGAAGTTGCTGCGTTGGCCAAGATACACTGCAAATTGTCCAAATTTTACTGCAAAAAGAGCTTAGGAGTCACAGAGAGGCCTGGGAATGGGCCACCGCTCTCCGTCAGCAGCTGCATGTGCAACTCGAACAAATAAAACCATTACGAAGTTGTCTCGTCATAAATTAGGCAACGTTACCGTAAGCGATAGAAAGTGACGGAAAAATTCTTACATGACAACAGGAACATATTTAGCATTTTTATAAAGGTCACCATACGTCCAGATCTGAACTTGACCAATGGCAGGTGCTACATAAAAAATGCTGTGTGTTCACGAAGCGGCTAAGTGCTTGTGAAAAAAAAGCAGCGTGAACGTGACGGGGCTAACGGGCGTAGTTTTCTCTGACATCGAAGAAGTAATTTTACTACGGCAATGCAATTCTTCAAGGGATGTAGTTCAAGTCATCGGAGCAGATCACGAGAAGTGAGCGTTTTATGGAAGAAGGTAGTAGCATGTGAATGCGCTCACTCAATAGCACATTAAAAAACATCTTGCAAAACAGCTGCGTTCACCTCGGCTGCTCCTCAAGCATACGCAGACATGAGATGTTCGCCAGACATGGGATGCTGCACAATAAGAAACGAAGAACCTACTACTGACCTGCCCCATGCCACAAATAATGAATTAAATCGCATTACAAACGTTTTTGGTGTCCAGAAATGAACTCTATATGCATTACCGCTCACAAAAAGCTAACCGACCATCATGAACACGAGTAAATTTCTTGCCTAGAGAGGTTGGAGGGCCTCTTGAGAGGCCAGGACGCAACTCCGGTCCATTCTAAGTTGTTTGAGCCAAGCAAAGGACTAAAGAACCGTAATTTTGCTATACACTGAAATGAAGGAGTTAGAATGCAAACTGTAAGGTACAACTGCAGGCAAAATCAAGCATAAGAAGTGCCATACAGCTCCGTTCCTGGCAAACCCCTCATATCGAGATGTGAAACTGGAAGTGGCACCATCCCACTTCCTCATGCGGACTTGGCAGTTTATTTAAAAAGAAACTCCCTTGGTAGACTTGAAAATATGATGAAGACTCTAAGCCCGACCCCAAAATAACATTAGTGGGCAGTTTGCCTAATGTGTTGATACAAAAACTATCAGAAACAGGCGTACGTGCGGCATTTCCACAATACCCCACTTTGCTTCTACCATAAAGCTTTCATTTTATACCCAAAAAAATCCTAATCACAATGCCACTGTTCTCTGCAAGGTAAGCCACTTCATAATTATGCTGCCAGTATTACGGATTATGCAAGTTTCTTGAGAGAAAGAGCATAAAATCAAATTTCGTCTATTTGCTTTCAATTTAGATAAAGATCCGTTGTTAATGTTTAGTTTATTACTGAAACATGCAGCAGCGGCGGTAGGCTGTGGACAGGCAGTCAGGCCCTACACAACAGAATCAGGCAGCAGCGGCGGTAGGCTGTAGACAGGCAGTCAGGCCCTACACAACAGAATCATACAGCAGCGGCGGTAGGCTGTGGACAGGCAGTCAGGTCCTGCACAATAGAGTCATGCACCAGCGACGGTAGGCCGCCGACAGGCAGTCAGACCCTGCACAATAGAATCATGCAGCAGCGGCGGTAGGCTGGGGATAGGCAGTCAGGTTCTGCACAATAGAATCATGCACCAGCGGCGGTAGGCTGTGGACAGGCAGTCAGGCCCTGCACAATAGAATCATGCACCAGCGGCGGTAGGCTGTAGACAGGCAGTCAGACCCTGCACAACAGAATCATGCAGCAGCGGCGGTAGGCTGGGGATAGGCAGTCAGGTCCTGCACAATAGAATCATGCACCAGCGGCGGTAGGCTGTGGACAGGCAGTCAGGCCCTGCACAACAGAATCATGCACCAGCGGCGGTAGGCTGTGGACAGGCAGTCAGGCCCTGCACAATAGAATCATGCACCAGCGGCGGTAGGCTGGGGATAGGCAGTCAGGCCATGCACAATAGAATCATGCACCAGCGGCGGTAGGCTGTGGACAGGCAGTCAGGCCCTGCACAACAGAATCATGCACCAGCGGCGGTAGGCTGTGGACAGGCAGTCAGG
>LQNS02276622.1:14577362-14620704 GCA_001587735.2 Parhyale hawaiensis
AGACAACTGTGAACAGTTGACCCAAAAGTAGGCTATTACATACCAATATAAAATATAATTTGCAGTACCGAGTTTCAACGTCATGGTGACGAATTATGAAGCTCAACTGAACACAACACAATGACACATACTTGACTGCATACGTGCACACCAGTGGCTGGCAGTAGCTGGCACCTGGCTGCTACGCTGGGTGCAGAAGCGTCGTGGAGCTCAGTGTAGATTAGGTTCCATGTTAGCTAAAGCTTCCCAAGGCAGTCGGAACAAATCCCATGTAATGATGTAGAGAAGACACAGTAAGCTTAGGAGAGAGCTTGCGAGGAAACAGAGCGTAGGGACAATGCTAACTACCGCAGCAGCGTTCAAATTACCAACGGAGGATCGATTTTGCACTAGTTTGGTATTGTTTTCGTAAACGTTTCTGCTCTATAGAAGAGAAGCGTGTACAAACGGAGGAGTTCTTATATAGACATAGCTCAGTAGAAAAACGAGAAGAAAATATTGGGTGTTAATATTATATAGGTAGTTAAGAGAACAGTGCTGTCGTAGATGTAGAGCTTGCAGCGTCGCGAGCGGCTCCCACGATGTATTTTCGTATTGACACAATCGACTTAACAACTGCTGATTATCTTGAACTTATGTCAAATTGATGAATAGTTTTCGCTTATCCCGAAAATTGGCATAGTGCCACTACATAAAAGTGCACAAAAAGGAGCAAAGCAGGGCACAATGTCACACGGACGTCATGGATGAGGATCATTTGCAACAGCAGCGCGTGTGTTAGTGTACATCATATCGAGGGCTTAGAGCCAGAACTGGCTATGTCCATCTTCGGCGAAATCGGGTTCCATTCACAAAGCGGGTGCCGTGAGGCATATTTTTAGTGTCACGGGTGTCTTTGCCATATATTTTCATGTCAAATCTTTCTTAACTGAAGAGATATGGCATAGACACTTGTGACCCTACAAATATGCCTCACGGGCTCCCTTTTGGTGAGGGGAACCCGATTTCACCAAAAATGGACATAGCCACTTCTGGCTCTAAGCCCTCGATATGCCCATGCGAGGCTGATTGCATCCAATTCAGAATAACGAAGAGGATGCATAACCCACACTTGCACGGCATTCAGTTCGAGAGAAAATTTCTCCACAAAATATTATACTTTACCACTGATTATTACTACCAGAAAGCAGCAGTGTCTTACATTTTCCTTATTCAAAGCAATAACTAAAAACATAGCTTGGCAGCCAGCCGGATGAAGCGAGTTACAATAATGTACAAGAAACAAGTTACAATGAAAAGGATTGAATAAGCGTAAGCCATGCATTTAGGTACACACCGGCCGTAACGCTGCAGCTATGCTCAGGAGGATATAATATCTGTGTAGAGCACACCATGCCGTGTGCTGATATGCATGTGTAGCCTACTGACGCGGCACGTTAGCAGAGCCGTACCTACGGATAGGGGCTACCACTGCCGCACCTAGCAGTGATAGCACGTCTGTGCTCAGCGTCTCTTGCTCACCACACCTCGCGCCATACAGCACAGTATACTCGATATATAAATGAACTTAAATCATTTGTAGATCCTGGCCCGCAATCCCTCCAGTTAAAGAAACTCCCTTCTTCGTACACTGAGCAATTCAAGAACCTTCTCTCAGCACCAGGCTACGTTGCGATGTTATATTGAGCCAACCTAACTTCGCTATTGTCTCAGTTGAAGCTCATCCAAGATCTTTCTTCCAACCCCCCCCCCTCCAAAAAATTGCTCTGGGGAATCTTCCCTTAATCAGATTATGCATATGAAACTATTACCGAAAAATAACACATATTCTCTGGAGAGCACGAAAGTTAAAAGTTTGGCAGCTCGTCTTTAATTTCTTACACCCAATACCCTCGGTAGCAGCAGCCTAGCGTTCTTAACTAGTGGCACTGGATGTTGCTGGTTCGAGTACCAACTTACCAAGGCAGGTAAGCGGGCTTTGTGACACTTGGTGCTCCGAGTCAGCAGCTGATAGGTATGCACAGCTACCGTGGGAACACTTACCTTTCCCAGAAATGAGGAATGTACGAAGGGAGAGGGAGGAGGCGGGTCGTTGCTTCAGAACTTCCCGTCGATGCCGCCACAGTTTTCTACGACCTTTGGTCGACTGCAGCCGTATTCTCCTCGGGGCCAGTTGGCCTATAACCACAGCACGAAAAATTGCATTTGGGTTTGCCACCCCAGTGAGGCGTGCGGTCAAGTTGACTTTACCCTGGCTGCAAGTCAGGGGGCTACAGAGAGCCGAAACGCACGAGTACATGCAGCACATACCTACAGCTGCAGGTCAACAAGAGAGTTGCAAGAAAATTCTAATTTTGAAAGACTGCAAATTGGTTAGCAGCGTAGGTGGTCCATACATGAAATTGTATATGGTTATGACCTTCATGTACTGAGAGTGAATCTAAAATTATATACAACTACGACAGGCAACGACACAACGGTGCAGACTTGCAGGATCGAATACCCAGGTGTGAGGTTTGGCCACGCGCACCGAAACCGCTCAAGCATACATACATCCATTCAAGGTAACTGCTTCGTAGCTGATGCGGTTGTATTCGCCTACAGGATACTTCTAAAGAAGTTTTCTCTTATTAAATTTTTATACTTTCGGGACACCGTAACTAGCAGGAAAGCCGATCGCAGAGACGTAAATCCTACAGTGTCCCTGCAACCCTGCAGCGCAATTCTACTAATTATGATATGCTGGTTTAGTGCTCTTCAATAAAGCGATTAGAGAAAAGGAAATGTACATCGCATCTAACGTATCGAGGAAGCCATGGGCAGACGAATAGCTGTGAAGAAGAGGAACATCGACTCTGGAAGTATGAAAGGAATGGAAGTGAACAGTGAAAACACGAGCAGATATATTTCCTGAAGGGCTAAGTAAATTAACGCTGATCAACAAATCCTCCAGGCTTGTGAATTCCCGTAACGTGCCTAGGTCGCAAATATAACGCATGACCTACAGGACATTCATTTATACTCTGTCTGCACAGTAAGATTGCAGGGTCGGATAATTCTTGTTCACTACGAATAGAGAAGAGAACGTTTGAGTCAATCTTGAGATGCAACGACATACAATTCACTGCAACTGTAGTCCAACGGATATGACATGAAAAAAAGGCTGCGTACAAGCATTAAGATTTGAGTAGGGGTCGAGCAGCTAGCAGGCCGCTCCACCACGCGAGTCGTGCGCAAGCACTAAGTTGGATAATCCTGCAACAGCGGCTAAGAGGCCGTCCAAGAGAGCGTATGGGCAGAGGGACGACGTCGTGAGCGAGCAGTAAGTCGAACCATCCTGCGGCGACTAGCCAATAAGACAAGAGTTAGCAGGTCAGAAAGTCCTGCCATCAGTCAAGCAGAAACACCGAGCACCTAAACCAGAATACCGAGAGCACTTGAGCGAAATTCTGGCCAAAGCTAAGCATGTACTTGTTGAGAGGCGCGCCTCACAACAGAGAGCAGGTCGAGGTGTGCGGCAGCTAGTATAAACTACAGGGAACTAGCATCTTCCTGACTACCGAGATACCTCGCAAACAGAAATATACGTACGGACTTCTGTACAGGAGGGAACTTAATTGGCATGGTACGTCAGTGGTGCGTTGATTGCACAAGGTATAGCTGCGTGCACCTGTAGAGTTTTGCTCGAAATTTATACCGCTCCTTTTTTCTGATAATTGCAATTGTGGTCAAAATTAATGTTACACAAGCTGCAAAGGAAGCTCAATGCCAGTTGTGGTGGAAGAGGTAACTTCATCAAAAGGAAATTTTATGAAGGTAAAGTCCACTTACACCGCACCCTTACCTGGGAAACCCACATGCGTGCACTAGTTTGTGCTGCGGGTGTAGGCCCACTGGCCCCAGATGAGTAAGTGTAGTTGCAGTCGACCTCGGGTCACCAAGAACTATGGTGCAAATTGGACGGAAGGAACAAATGACCCCAGACCCCCTCCAGCCCCTCATCTCTGAAGAAAGCAATTCCGCCACGGTGCCGTGCATGCACACACAACTGCCGAGTCAGCACACCAAGCAAGATTTCCAAAGAGCTCACGTGCCTGGCTGAGCATCGAACGTGCGAGCGATACCTACAAGGTGTTTGAGCTGAGAACGGAAACATGCTGCTACCGTGGCGGCAAATAATAAATTAACTACAGAGAACTTTTTTAAGCCCGGCAGAGTATGAAGCACACGTACAAAATACAGCACCTCGCTCTATGACGAGTTATTTACAGAAAATAAGAGGGCCAGTCTAGACTAAAGCGTCAATACTACTGCCTCATTAACCACACTGGCAGATGTGTGCCCGGGGATTACTTGCCACACTGCAAGCCCAACTTAGAATTAATTATACAAGTGGGAAGTGAAGCACCAGGCTGCCAGCTAACAATTCCCAAATTTCTTGGATTTGAATAAGAGCAACAACAGTGAGTTATCTCGTGGGGGTACTGCAGTAGATAGACAAACTCAGACACAAACATAGCCTCCTTGTCGGATATCAGCCACATATCTGGGGGAGGAGGGTCGTGAAAACAGTTTTTTAATGCTCTGTATATAGCCGGTACAACTACGAGAATAAATTACTTTGGATGGAATTCCATAGTTCAGATTCTGTAACGTCCCGCACGTATGAATGCTAACTGTTGAGTTGGATAGTTACCTCCGCCAAGGAGGTTATGTTTTCGTCGGGTCTGTCTGTTATTCTGTCTGTCATCAAGATAACTCAAAAAGTTATGAACGGATTTGGATAAAATTTACAGGGATAGTTAAGTATAATAGGAGGAACATATGATTAACTTTTGGTGAAGATCTGTCAATCCGTTAGTTTGTTTGCCTCATTTTTGTCAATGCCATAACTCGAAAAGTTATGGATGGATTTTCATGGAATTAACAAGAGTTTTTAGGTTTATTACGAAGAACAAAAGACCAAATTTTGTGATGATCTGTTTGTTAGTTTGTTCGTGTGTTTGATTTTGTGCTTGTTAGCGTAATAATTCAAAAAGTTCTGAATGGATCTTTATGAAACTTATAGGAGTTGTTACCAATGTTAAAGACGTAAATGATTTGGTGCAAATCGGTTGGTTTTTTTTTCGTTTGTATGTTTGACTTATGTTTCTCAAAATGTTTGTTAGCATAATTCAAGAAGTTAACAGCGGATCTTCCAGAAAATTGCTGAAAGTATTAATACCATCAGAGGGCAGAACTGACTAGATTTTGGTGTTGCTACGAAGAAAATCCTCGTCTCAGCACCAATTTGAATTTTTGGTTACCGGTGCCTAGCTTGGCGGAAGTATGCGCTCTCGGACTGCTCTAGTTCGATATATTTTGATGCTCAGGTAATGGCTGCAGATTAACAATTAGCAGTTTTTCAAACATACATGCATTTTTCACGTTGCGAAAGGATGACATTTCGAAACATCATCACACTCTATTCAACAGTCGGCTCCTGAAGAAGAAAGTAATTTTCCAGGCCATATAACGAAGTTGTTCAAATATTTTGTACTTATTTTAAATTTTATCGCTTTTTCGAGAACACGTATGTTGCAACGATCGCCGAAGACTCCCTGCTGTTGAGGACGAAAGAGAACTTTCTTCTTGTCTGTGGAGCAACTGCGTGCACCCTGTTAACATGCAGATTTTCTTAGATCTCCCCGTTACGGCGCATAAGATAGCCATCAGCTGTACGATTAGTTCCTATGCCCCATTCGTGAAAAGGTGTACCGTTAGGAATACTTTAGCTTTAGTCAAGTCTTTAGGACTATAGACAACCATATGAAAGTTCTTGTTTCACCTGCTAAGACTTGATTTCCTTCGTAATGAATGTCAACAATTTTATCCTTAAAATCGGGGAGCCGCTCACTTGAGCAGCCACATATACAATCCGTATATTGGAAAAAGTTTGCACCTGAACAGTGCCTCATTATGGTCTGCTTTGGCTGCCTTGCGTCAAGGTCATGTGGAGGAAAACGCGCGCTTTCTTTTTGTTACCTTGTGGGGCTGAAGTGATGGAAGTCATTTATGAATATTACAGCGAAATTGGATCAGTGATCCTAAAGACAATTAGTTAAATTGGCTAAGCATTGACAGGTATGACTTTCTTGCACGGCTGATGATCCGATTTACGGTCTACACCCGAATATGAGCAATAGTACTTAATGGGGAGTATCATGATTTTCGGAAATTTCAAGGAATAAGAAAAAACATAGAAGCGGATGAATGAATAAATTTGCTGATACTGATACATTTTACATTAAAAAGTTCGTATTATAGGAACAGGTACGTCATAAATATACACTCAGGAAAAAGCACAAATTTGCGCACACTACTCGCCACAAACACAGTATTTACTTAGGTAACCTTGCGGTCAGCGGATAGTAGGTTTTGAGCGCCTGGCCCCTCATTGAAACATTCATTTCGTATTGTTGTTATTATTTGAATGATGGGAATATAATCTGCTAGCTTGCGCTGACGTACATACATGAATCTCAAAGTTGAACTGAAAACTTGCAACTTTGTTTCATGCAATGTAGAAAAAGTAATTGGTCCATCATTAATTAATCTACCGTATTTAGCCTGTCTTAAATACCAACACCTTGCGGTGATACCACTCCATAAGGCCTACAAGCGAGTAAAAACATTATACGCTGTCATGTGTCGTCGTCATCTGCAATATGATAAAGACCAATGCGTATTCACCTCTTTGTTTGTTTAGCGGTTTATTTTCAAAATAGGCGAAAATTAGGCCAGATTGGAGACAGTGGTTATCTTGTCAGGCTTCACAGAAAACTGATAAGTAGAAAATAGACCAAGCTGCAGATGATGGCAAATGTATTTTAATATTGGCATGCACTTCTTGCGCTGCCAACATTGAAATCCAAACAATGAAGATATCTACTGCTTTTTTTTTACCGCTGTAACAGAGTCTGATGATCCCCGCCAAGGAGGTTATGTTTTTATCGAATTTGGTTGTGTGTCACTAAGATAACTCAAATGTCCAGGACAAATCTTTATAAAATTTACAGGGATTGTTAGGCATGTTAGAAAGAACAGATGATTAACTTTTGGTGAAGACCCGTTCAACTGTGTGTTTGCTCAACTCTTTTTTCTTGTAAACATAGCTTAAAAAGTTATGAACGGATTTTATGAAATTTGTATGAATTGTTAAGGATGTTACGAAGAGCAAATGACAAAATTTCGGTGACGATAGTTTGTGACAGAAGTTTGTCTTACTGTTTGTCAGGATATATCGTGACTCAAAAAGTTACGGACGGATCTTCCAAGAAAATTACAGAAGATTTTAACGTCAAGAGATACGAGTTCCTAAATTTTCGAGATGATCACTGGTTTCAGGACAAATCTACAATTTTCGTTAACAATGCATAGCTTGGCAGAGGTATGCGGTCTCAGAGTGCTTTTCTAGCTTTTATTACGTTCTCCATACGTTGAAACCATATTTACTCTCAGTTCATGAGGTGCGAATGGAATAGGTGATCAACGATGCATAGGAGAAGCGATGTTACTAAGTGTATTAGACGCCGAGGTTACTTTTTCGAGCTTGATATCTTCCCGTGACAATGCAATTTTCGCTTGAGTGCAAATATTTCGATATGCTGAGGTTCTATCAATTCATATTCAAAAATAAGCGGCGAGGAATTACATTAAATTCGGTAATGCTTTACTGCTTGCTAATATAAATTCAATATTTTCTTATGTCACCTAAGGGAAAGAAGGAGTGCACTGCTCAAATAAACAGAAAAACAATTTGGGTTGACTGTTCTAGCAGCATATTGGTAATGGAAATATGATCTATGAAGGTGCATCACAAATTCATCGCTGTCATTTTTGACAGCGTGGGCAACAATAGTACGTTTTAAAGCTTACTATACTGGCGGCTACCGGGGACGCCACTTACATATGTTACCTACATTGGAAGTTTAAATTTTTGCTCTCCTTATTTTTCTAACATAAATCAAGGTGCAAGTATGGTCTGCAGAAGCAGACGACCTGTGCGAGGTAATTTTGGGCTCTTTAAGGACAAGTGAAGTGAATTATTGTGAATCTTAGGCCAACCGTGCATGTTCGAGGAGAATATTTGTACGTGTATCTTGCGAAGAGCATTTGCGTAACTACTACGTAGTATTCGGTACGCAATGCACGAAAGCAACGTTAACCAGCTTATGATGTGCGTTTCTCTGAAGCATGCCTTTTGTAAGTACAGAATGTAGGAAACTTAGAAACCACGGTGCTTATGCATGGGCACGCTAAGCGACACGAGTTGTCCGTGCTCCTACATACATACCCTTAATTTCAGTCTTACGTATGGCAATCTGGTATACATGATGCACTGCCCCATGGCCTCGAGCTGTGATCTGGCGCTTTGCCAATGGACGGACGCAGTTTGCCTGTAGGAGTCTCTTTCTGCCAATGGACGGACGCATTTACTGTGTCTTTCTGCCAAGGGACGGACGCAGTTACTCTGTAAGTGTCTTTCTGCCAATGGACGGACGCAGTTTGCCTGTAGGAGTCTCTTTCTGCCAAGGGACGGACGCAGTTACTCTGTAAGATTCTATCTGCCAATGGACGGACGCAGTTTGCCTGTAGGAGTCTCTTTCTGCCAATGGACGGACGCAGTTACTCTGTAAGAGTCTTTCTGCCAATGAACGGACGCAGTTTGCCTGCAGGAGTCTCTTTCTGCCAATGGACGTACGCAGTTTGCCTGTAGGAGTCTCTTTCTGCCAATGGACGGACGCAGTTTGCCTGCAGGAGTCTCTCTCTGCCAAGAGACGGACGCAGTTGCTCTGTAAGATTCTTTCTGCCAATGGACGGACGCAGTTTGCCTGCAGGAGTCTCTTTCTGCCAAGAGACGGACGCAGTTACTCTGTAAGATTCTTTCTGCCAATGAACGGACGAAGTTTGCCTGCAGGAGTCTCTGCCAATGGACGGAAGTTACTCTGTAAGATTCTTTCTGCCAAGAGACGGACGCAGTTACTCTAAGATTATTCCTGCCAATAGACGGACGCAGTTTGCCTGCAAGAGTCTCTTTCTGGCAAGAGACGGACGCAGTTAATCTGTAAGATTCTTTCTGCCAATGGACGGACGCAGTTACTCGTTAAGAGTCTTTCTGCCAATGGACGGACGCAGTTTGCCTGCAGGAGTCTCTTTCTGCCAATGGACGGACGCAGTTTGCCTGCAGGAGTCTCTTTCTGCCAATGGACGGACGCAGTTTGCCTGCAGGAGTCTCTTTCTGCCAATGGACGGACACAGTTTGCCTGCAGGAGTCTCTTTTTGCCAATGGACGTACGGACGCAGTTACTCTGTAAGATTCTTTCTGCCAATGGACGGACGCAGTTACTCTGTAAGATTCTTTCTGCCAATGGACGGACACAGTTTGCCTGTAGGAGTCTCTTTCTGCCAATGGACGTACGCAGTTTGCCTGTAGGAGTCTTGTTCTGCCCACCGGTTGACAGGGTTGCTGTTCCACTGCCAGGGAAGGAACCAAGCACATTGCCTCAAATCATCCTTTCTATGTAATATTTAGCTCCGAGCTACATAATTGGAGAGGTAACGGACGCGTCATATGTAGCTGGACGTGTACGACGTTCGACTGGAAGTCTGGTGCGCTATTTCGCTTCTCTGTCCCAGACGCAGCAACTACTTAACCTGTCCTGCGTATCATGACCCTTCATTTTTCATTATTCAACTGACGGTAGTTTCATTCTTCCGTCTTTCCTGACTGGCGGTATCCATGCGCATTCTTGACATACTACGCTTCCCTTCTCTCTTCCCTTTTAAACCATAGTGTATTCTGTAATGTGGAAGCAAAAACAAGGAAACAATTGCACTTGTAGTTTTATGTTCAGTGCGCAGCAAAAATTTGAATACCCGCATGACTGAAGAGATATATTGAGCTGAGAGGCGTAAAGTGAAATCAGCAGCAGTATGAACTCTACTCTCTACAGTAAACGTTCAACGTCTTAAAATGTGATCGTATCTTGATGCTGATCTGCTTCTTATTGCTTGAAAGCTTGTTCTATCTTAATTAAAAGTATCAAGAGTAAGAAAGGAATAAGACTGCAGTGGGTAGCTACCGTCATCATATTCGCTTGCATTTTGTAGCCATTGATAAAACATTCATTAGTTCATAATCCTTTGCACTGCAGAAAAGATAGTACGCAGAGGCTCCCGCCAACACCACTGGGCGTAGAACCGTTGGCGTGCGGAGGAAGTGGATATGGTTTTTTAGTGAGTGACTCTCCTCTCTGCGCTGGCCGTTGTTTGGAGCGTTGCATGTTGGTCGTAGAATTGAAGCCCGTAATTAATCAAGAGAACAAGGCGGTTCCATGCGAACAAAGCGTCCGAGAATGAACGTCATGATTACGACGTCAGAATTCATCGCTAAAGCCATTTCTTTTGTGTTTGCTCTTGTATGCTGCCAGCGAATAAATAGACCTTATAATTACGGAGATATCAACTTTAATTGCTACCTCCTGCTTCGANCGCAGTTTGCCTGTAGGAGTCTCTTTCTGCTAATGGACGGACGCAGTTTGCCTGTAAGAGTCTTGTTCTGCCCACCGGTTGGCAGGGTTGCTGTTCCACTGCCAGGGAAGGAACCAAGCACATTGCCTCAGATCATCCTTTCTATGTAATATTTAGCCCCGAGCTACATAACTGGAGAGGTAACGGACGAGTCATATGTAGCTGGACGTGCGACTGGAAGTCTGGTGAGCTATTTCGCTTCTCTGTCCCAGACGCAGCAGCTACTTAACCTGTCCTGTATCATGACCATTCCTTTTTCATTATTCAACTGACGGTAGTTTCATTCTTCCGTCTTTCCTGACTGGCGGTATCCATGCGCATTCTTGGCATACTACGCTTCCCTTCTTTCTTCCTTTTTAAACCATAGTGTATTCTGTAATGTGGAAGCAAAAACAAGGAAACAATTGCACTTGTAGTTTTCTGTTCAGTCCGCAGCTAAAATTTGAATATCCGCATGACTGAAGAGATATCATTGAGCTGAGAGGCGTAAAGTGAAATCAGCAGCAGTGCGAAATCTACTCTCTACAGTAAACGTTCAATGTCTTAAAATGTGATCGTATCTTGATGCTGATCTGCTCCTTATTGCTTGAAAGCTTCTTCTCATCTTAATTAAAAGTATCAAGAGTAAGAAAGGAATAAGACTACAGTGGGTAGCTACCGTCATCATATTCGCTTACATTTTGTAGCCATTGATAAAACATTCATTAGTTCATAATCCTTTGCATTGCAGAAAAGATAGTACGCAGAGGCTCCCGCCAACACCACTGGGCGTAGAACCGTTGGCGTGCGGAGGAAGTGGATATGGTTTTTTAGTGAGTGACTCTCCTCTCTGCGATGGCCGTTGTTTGGAGCGTTGCATGTTGGTCGTAGAATTGAAGCCCGTAATTAATCAAGAGAACAAGGCGGTTCCATGCGAACAAAGCGTCCGAGAATGAACGTCATGATTACGATGTCAGAATTCATCGCTAAAGCCATTTCTTTTGTGTTTGCTCTTGTATGCTGCCAGCGAATAAATAGACCTTATAATTACGGAGATATCAACTTTAATTGCTACCTCCTGCTTCGAGCCAATAAAACGCACCGTAAATATTCCGTGTGCAATCGAGCGATCTTGTAAATCCTCTTGGAGTTGCACTCTTTAGGGTGTTGTAAGAGGCCTAGCTGCGGTCTACAGCCTCAGCAGGAGGAGTTGTTTTCCCTATCAGGAGTCCGGCGTATGACAACACTCCATACGCGCGCAGAAGTGTACGCTATCTGTTGCCTTAAAAATGGTCAACTTAACTTTCTTAATTTGGTGATCTAGGAACCACCGTGGAACCATTTTCATCTTGCTCTAGATTTAGGTCGCGCCGTGGCTCGGCCCTCTGCTGGATGCGGTCATCGTAGTTTCTCCGAGTTTAAAACTCAATGACAAAGTTGGACGAGTTGGAAGAAATTTGCGAAGGGCATAGCTACTGCCCTGCAGCTACTTTGAAGGAATAACGAAATGTACCCACTCTCTTGGGGAAACCCTGGTCGTATTTGTAAAGGAATAAGTAGTCTGTAGCTTACCAATCAACATTCACACCAGCATGAACCGGCGGATCGTACCTAACAGTTTATATATATATGTATACATAGCTACGCCATGTTCACAAGTAACATTACCGCTACACGACTCGCGCTTCGTTTTGATGCTTCCTTTCAGCTATACTGTGTTCACTGTCACCTCGCACCATTCCAACTCTTATATTTAGTGGTGAATCTCGTCGATTTGTGTCACTATAGTTGCCCGCGCCACCATCCTAAGATGCCGCCCTAAGGCGGCAGAATATGATTACTTCAAACTAGTTCCAACTGTTTCCTTCGATTGTCTTTGTTGTTCTGTTCCCAGGAATTTGTTCCCGTTTCCTTCGTTGATCCATTCAATTTTCGTATCATGAACTTAGAAAAAACTATTCGCTGTTGAAGTACTAGCAAGCATCTATGTTTCCTCGTACCGCACAGGTACTTCAGTCGTTTATAGCCCTATGATAAAAAAATACTTCACTTGTTTTCAGTCCTTCGATCTCAAAAACTCAATAGGACAACAGCCATCTTACTCTTCAGCAGATGAATCTTCTCCTATCCAGACCTTCACATCGGCACGGAGAGAAAAGCAATTGAAAACAGTACGTTTTAATATATAGCGTGATAAATACACTATTGAAGAATTTTTTCATCATCCTGTGAATGTAAGTATACCTTATTGCTTACGAAGCCTGAAACGGTGCACTTCATTATCATTATTATGCGACATGAATACCTAATATTTAGGCAAAATAGTTTGGTTTGTACAATGAGGATATGACGACGTTATTTATCGCCTAAAAATCGCATCCGTTCATATACATTTAAATCTTGACTTACAGCAATAGCGCGTGCAATTATGTTTAAACTTTCCATGGCGTATTTCTCTGCTCGTAGATATGGCATATTTCACCTTGCAACAGAACCTCCAACACTATCTGTAACTAGTCTCGAGTGTAGTGTCCATCTGCTGAGACCTATTGCTATATTAGGTCAGATAGTGAGTAATTGCAGGCATTCGTTGGCCTTCAAGGTGTTAAAACTTGAGATCCCTTTCCATTGTCCACTAAGACCTTCAGTTGTTTTAGTGCCCCTCACAGCAGCTGGATTGAGCTATCACAAATACAAGTAATTTATAATAAAATACACAAGCAAATCTAAAACCCAGCTTCCAAATTGCAAGATTCCGTGAAAGTCAGCCCCACCGCAACCAGACTCCTTTACTTTGCTTGAAAGATTTTCTTTTCCGTCCCATTTTATTCGTGGAGGAAAAGGCTTATGAAGCCAGCAGTGCTCGCTGGCAGTAGTAGGGCTCTGTAGTTAAAAGCTGCTAAATAAGTAGTAAATGTTAACCTTGCAATCCACAGTTTAGCGCGTACGAAACGCGCTCCAGCTAGGAGGTTTAGTGACGTGAAGGAACACGGTCATTGGTCGCCTGGCATGCCAGACTACTACTTTCTTCCGGTGTGGCCAATGTCGGGAGGAGCGTTTTTCTACAAAAATATATTCTACAGTTGATGTGTGATGAGCGTCGAGTGCAGTCTTACTATGATCACTGGCAGAAGAGAGCTAAAAAAGTACCTATTCCGCCCGGTAGCGCCACATACTTTATTTTCCCCCATTGCTGGCTCAGTCCAGCCGTAATGCTGCAGCCTTTCAGCCGTTGCTGGTACACACAACTCGGCGTGCAGCGATTTCTGTCTGCACATGCACGTACTACATTACACATGTATTTCTTACAGTGTAATACCCATTACATTACATATGTGCAGCCCTTCAGCCAGGTGTCAGCCTCGCCGGAAAGTTAAGCATGATCGTCTAGGCTCCTCGCCGCCTCCTATCTATAGTTACTTAATAGTTAGGAAGTTTGAGCCTCCGTTTCCGAGCGGAACGACGTCACAGGGGAAAGAGCAAGGGACATACAGTATGCCACTCCTATCTATGATATCTCCTTGTAGTTATATGTACTGAACAGTGTTGTTCTTGACGGCAAGATTAAGCCAGGCAGTGAAGGGTTAAACTAAAACACTTATAATTAGCAGCACGTAGATAAGTGTACGATTAAAAGTTCAATACATGGAAAATTTGTAAGTACATTGACTTAAATATACACAAACATCTGCGATTCTTGTTCGATGAGTAACGCCGCCGGTTTTTCATTGCACAGACCGCGCTATTTTGTCTAGGCAACTATAATCGTAACATGCACGGTATCAATATGTACATATTCATGAATTGCCATGCCTGTACTCGTGCTCCGGTGTCACTAACCACCCCGAATGTAGCCAGCACAAAACTGGCAGCTCAAGCATCAGTCCACGGATCCCACATGGAACAGGCGCAGCCAAATGCTCCACGCTGTACAGTTTGCAAAATCAGGTGCAAGTATCAACGGCTTCAGTTACAAATAAAATTTTCGCGCGCGGGGTTGCCCCCCCCCCTCCTCGCCCAGCAGCGATCAGACAGAATTATTGTGCGTTCAGTTACCCTACACAGCCCAGTTAAATACGTCCACGGAGCTATTATCCTGTCGAGCTAGCAGATCAGACGCCGCGAGATCTGAGGCATATGGTGGATATAATTGATATAACAATAAATAACTTGAATATTTTCATTTAACCGTACTTTGTGAGGCGTTAGTATTCATCAGAAGGTGCCAACGGCTGTTCCCAAGTGTCCATGTACAACTGTCGCTCCTATATAATCTCGTACCATTTAAAATTGGAGAGCTTCAGAGACATTTAATATCATCGAACCTATCAGAGTAATTCATTGAAGGCCAGCACCCCATTTTTGGGAAGAACTATTTAGTAGTCATGAACTCTGCTACGGTACAAAATATTTCAGCTATTTGCTCTATTTCAGAAGCACATTTACTACCTGTTACCTCCGTCACGGAACATATGTTTTTGTCGGAGTTCGTCTCTTTATCTGTCACCAAGGTGACTCAAAAGGTTATGGACGGATTTTCAAGAAATTTACAGGAATTGTTAGGTATATTAGGAGAAACAGATGAATAACTCATGTTGATAATTCGTTCTACTGCAAGTATTTGCTAATTTATTTGTTTTTCTTAAGTGGCCTTATTACTCAATAAGTTACAAACCGATCATTAAATTTGCAGGAATTTGTTAGGAACGATGTGAAGAACAAATGACCAAATTTCGCTGATGATCAAGTGGGCCGTTTGCCACTTTGTCTCTCCGTTTGACTCATTTGTTTTCGACGTAACTCAAGAAGTAAGGATAGATTTTCATAAAATTTGCAGGAACTGTTAACAACGTTACGAGAAACCGATGACTCCATTTTTGCGATGATCTGTTGGTCCGTTTGTATGTTTACCTATCTGTTTGTCAGAACATAACTCAAAAGTTACCGACGGATATTCGTAAAATTTACAGTAATTACTAGGATTGCTACGAGGAACAGATGATTCAGTTTAGGTGACGACCAAAAAGAAATCCTGGATTCAGAACCAATATGAATTTTCCGTTATCGTTAGTTAACACTGCTTTGCTTGGCGGGGGTGTGTACAGTTGGAGTGCGTGCTTCTCTAGTTAAAAAAACAAACGATTAAAATAAACACAATTGTTTAGACGCTTTCGGCGCAAATAGACATTAAGATACGACAGTAATAATTACGGTTTCAGGAACAAATAAATATTAATGCAAGTGCAATACTTCAACAGACGTAAACATTGCAAGTTGCGCAGAACCTTTATCTTACCGGGCACCATGCAGGAATGAACTGCTTGCCAGAGAACTCCCAGCGTGTATTTTAGTGTGGGGACGCGCTGTAGCTGCTCGTTAGAATGTGTTATTTGCCTTCAAATGGCCTTCTCGTGGCCATAAACTATTGTTAGGTGCCCAGTTACGAAAGTTCTGCCCTCTCTTGGTGGCACTGTCCTTTGCCTCTGCCGTAATATGTATAGCGGTTTTTATGCTTCAGCAGGAGATTTTTTTAAGCTCAATTTTTGCAGAAAGCACACGCTGTTATCTTAATTAATAGCAGTGTCGTCAGAATATACAGTTCTTATTAGATTGTATAGGTATGTATTTGCGACATTATCCATAAAAATTCATATCATAGTACAACAAAACATTCTGTACGCGAAAATATACATGCATGCAGAGCCATTTTGCTGCAGTGCTTACAATGATTTAGGCCCGTTGGCATATGGCCAAGCCCTATTGTTAGCGTTGCTTGCGCGGACGGGCCCCAATGGCTCTCGCGCGGAGTCCGGTCTGTGCTGATCGGCCGTGGCAGTTAGTTATGCTGCGGACGGCCCCTGGTATCACTCGTGGGCCGTCCCGTCCAGCTTGTGCTACACGGCCGGTAACGGCTAATTGTCTGGGCTAGCGCAAGGTTCCCTCATTGTGGGTCGGACTATGTCAGACCCTGAAAGGTCCGAGAGTGATGCCAGCGCCGTAGTAGGTCCGTCAAGGCCTTAAAGGGGATCGTAGAAAGACCTGGGGGGGGAAGTGGTATCTACGCCATATTCAGTCCGCTAAGGCTAATCGGTAGGTGTTGCTGGTCAAGTATCAGACTGCGACAGCGGCCTTTTCGACGAGTTATCTCTCAGACGTGACTCGCCCTTTGGAAGTTTTATAGCTATATTCCGGGATACTGTTCATGCAAAATCAAAGAGTATCCCCTCTCAGTAACATCATTACAAGTGAACAAATGCAGTGTTTCCTACAGTCGGGGCACAAATGCTCGTTAACAACAATACAAATGCGTATTTCTTAAATCACTCGATCAAATAATACACATTTACTTAGCTCGCATACAATGCAGCGATATAATACCAGCGGGAAATACCAATCGAAGGGGTGACTTATTTAGAATACAGGTGCACACTCACCGGGGGCCCACTGCACTGCAAGAGCCGCACAATGAATTCCACCATCAGTCATCAAGTAAATAAACTACTGTAAGTGCTGGAGTGTTATAAGTTGGCAAGCGGGAACCCGGTGCGGCGTGACACCTATAGATGAGACATCGGCCTCCTTGAGGGCATAGGGGGTCCCTCAAGGGACATGCGATAGGTCATAGGGATAGATTAGTTAGGTTCGCCCATCCTATTTTATGGGAAGCAGCGTCTCCAGGGAGACCCTGTGGGTTACTTTAGCCTTAGCTATATAGGCATTCGGGACATATTTACTTCGTGCCCACTTTGCTTACTTCCAGTTTCATTCTCCTATAAATGCTTTCTCTGTTCTTCGTCCTCTTTCCCAACTTTTTGTGTCCATGCGCGTTGATCCTGTGTGGGAACACCCTCGTGCGTGGGTTCCACATTTATCTTAACATAAAGTACAGCTGTTCCTTTTCCTCTCTTAGAACATCTAATCTGTGATGGAGGCTTAAACTAAAATATAATGATAATAATGGTAATGATAATGAGGCTATAAGATTAGGCTAATTAGGTTCCCATCCAACGTAAGGTAACTAATACCGTGCCTGAAAAGGTTTCTTTGTTAGTGTCCCGTTTGTTGCAAGCGTTTTTCACCTTACTTCACCAAGATTTAAAACTAAACTAACCTTACGTCAATCGGTTAACTTGCGATCTCGGAGTGCTTCTCTAGTTATACTTGGTTCACTTTGCAAAGAGGGTAAATCGTGCAAGGAGGTAGTTGTCGCCGGGCGCAATCGTCCACTGTGATAATAGTCTTGATGCCAGTGATAGGATGAGCTTAAGATTGATCTTCTCACGCTAAGTCACTGGGTAATCACATTTATCATAGATAGTTTGTGAGCATATTCCTCATGCTATCGCTTCAGCTACTGCTTGCTACCATGATACTTTTTTATTTTCCTATAACTAACCTAATCGCCACCGAGCTTGCTCGTCCAGAGCAAGCAGCACGGCGTTCGACCGGGTAGAAAAAGTCAAATTAATGTTTAAAAAATCTGTCACCTAGTTTTCATCTGAATCTGACAGACTGGACCATACACGCAAATAGTAAATAACGCAACAGAATAGAGCAAACCGAACGAAATTAAAATCACACAAAATTTACTAGTGTAGCAAGTTCTCCAACATTTATATAACAAATGAACGAGTAATAGACTGTATAGTAAAGAACAACACACACTGCCGTAACAAAGACCACAAACTCCATTCAGTCCAACGCTACCTATATAACCAATACAGTAAGTAATGGAATTATGTGCATTGCTCAAGGCCCTCCAACACCGCCACTTAATTAAATTAGTCTTAAATATCAATGCAAGTACACTACCGAAGAATGCGAACCTCGTGGCAATTGCTCATCACACGACCCGCAACCACCCAACTATTTCACGTCGTTTAATTCTATATTTGGCAGACTGTGGGCCAAAGACTCGTACTGCCAACGATAACAACATACAACTTTCGATTCAGAACACTAGAATCATACATAAAGAAACTAGCTACAACCGACTACAAATCACTGCATCCTTCCCTTATACAATGCCAACCTCAGATAAAATCACAGGCAACCGCATCCTCCAACGTATCAGTCGAACTTCACAAAAGTTTCAGCCTAACTTTCCAACCTGACAGTACTGCAGAGTGCATACGCAACCAAAGGTACAAATAGACCTCCTCCCTTACTCTGACCGCACTCACGCGCATGCTACCACAGGAGTCGCACCTACCTTCTTAAACTATAAACTGTCTCCACATTTTTTTTAACAATCACAGATTCATATCAACGTTTTATCATTTTAGTCCTGAATATGCCAAATGTTGGTGAAACCGGTAGATCAATTTTACAGTAGATTTAAGTGCAGATGAACTTTTAGCATCTTTAAATCAGGACTACACGATAAATTTTAGAAATTGAAAAATTTAATTAAGAAATGATAATCAAGCGCAAGGTTATATTTTTGTTAAGGTGATAGATCCTATTACTATTAACAGTATTAACGTATTGCAACAGTTTCTTTTCGGCAGTGGTTATTCTTTTGGCACGAGACTTCGCACTAACCCCGCATTCAGACATCATGCAAAGCAAAAGTGGGATACTCGTAATATGACACATCCTGTCCTTGGCTGTTGCTTCAGAAGTATCTTCCCACCAAGAGCATGTGACGCATCGGACACTTAAGGCGTCCATTCACTGGTCTATTGAAGCCTCAATAGCGCCTGTTAGAAGCTGTAGAGTAATGTAATGATGTGTTTCCGTTACGAAACTAATCTTCAACATTTCACTGTGATATTATCACGCTGCCTTTTCGTCTTGTGCTTCCACACAATTTGCTACGGGCCAGTTCGTGCTAAGTTACAGCCAAGATTCATTTTGTTACTATTACGCCAACCACCTAGAATGTAAAGTAGGCCACATTGACTCCGTTCAAGTTTCTTCCCATTAACATCCTCGACTTCAAGTAGACACGCTCACGGCTGTTCGGGTAAGCTCTAACTACCGGCCGTCCGTATTACTAAACAAATCGATGACAACGTTGCTTTATTTTCTTGGTTGTCGGAAGGCCACGCTGATGCTGTTAGGTGTAATGCAATTTACTTTTTGCTGCGCGTAACTAAGGGTTGCGTATTAGGCAGCTCGAGTCACTTCACGAATTCCCTCGCACTGCTACATATCAGTCGTCCCCTGACTCTGCTGCAACGGGACGATTCGATTGAGCGTCTTCTGAATTGATGGAGAATTGCTAGAGTCACCCTCTGCACTTACAACTTTCGCTTGCGCGTTAACAGCAAAATATACAGTGCTCGCTCGCTCACTCTTCAGCATTTCCTTACTAAAGAGTAGCCCTAGCAATCATGTGAGACTCATTACACAACTTTGTTGCAAAGACGTGAAGATGCTCTTCTGCGGTGCCTCCATCCAATCGTGAAATAGTACCTACTATGAGAGTGGTAAATCTCTTAGCCCAGAATGCAATAACAAAAAAAAAAAAAGTGTCGAGGTGGCAGCTGTCAAGAGTGTAATGTTATATTCTCAAGAGCCATGGCAGGCCATGGATAAGAATGAGGCAAAAGAACATGCCTATGGAGATAAAATCCACCCATTAGAACAAACTTGAATATCCAAGAGCGCAGCGACAACACGAACGTAAACTTCGAATCCCTTTGTCTTTGTGCATCCTGAAAAAGATCTCACTCAGTAGACATTACATTGCACATCCTTATTTTGACATCAGGGGACTAAGGATGAGGCGTAGGCCATCGGGTTAGATTTGCTCATCCTATGATATAACGATTACCGCCCTCCAGGGAACCTATGGGTTACGATAACCTTAGTTAAACCTTCAAAACATTCGTCTTTCGAGCTCACTTTGCTCTTTACACTTTCATGCTCCTACTAATTATGCTTTGTTTCGTTGTTCCTCTTCCTTCTTGGCCTGCTGTTTCCATACGTGTTGATCCTGCGTGGGAAGACCCTTGTGCATGGGTTCCACATTTCTTTCGCCACACGCGTCCCTTCCTATTCCGCGCTTGAAACACTCTGGTATAGTTGTGTCTAGGGAGGCTAAGAGAACGTACTCACGCACAATTCCATTTGTAATGGAAAGTAGGTATTTAAAGCATACAACTTCCTCTCATGTAAATATAAGGTCTCGATCTTTGTATACCATTAAGTTAATCTTCATCAAAAAGTAAGGGACGTCTCTTCATAAAATTCACAGTGATTGTTGGTTATAGTAAGAGGAACAGATGATGAACATTTAGTGAGGAACCGCTCAACCGTTTGTCTACCCATTTTTCTTGGTACTATACTGCAACATTTGTGAAGTGAACTTCATATTATCTGTAAGAATTGTTAGGAATGTTACCTAGAGCAAATGATTAAATTTTTCTGAAGATCGGTTGGTCCGTTTGTGAGTTTGAATTATGTTTATCTTATTGTTTGTTGGAACATAAATCAAAGAGTTAATGCAGGATCCTCTAAAAAAATACAAGAACTCGTAAGAATATTACGAGACATGCACAAGTGACCAAACTTTGGTGAAGATCAAAAAGAAATCCTGGATTCTGGACCAATTTGAATTTCTATTTGCGTTTCTTGGCGGTGTTCTGCGCTCTCCGAGTGCTTCTCCGGTTATTATTATCATTTAAATGCTCAGAATAGATTGCCACTAAAGAGTCCGATACATGGATGAACGATCAGTAGAGAAGGGAAGCAAGACGGCAGATATCAGCATTCGTGTCATCAACTGGCACGATAATCGAAGTAGCACAAAAAGACCAACATCAAACATTAAGAGAGCCGAGGGAATCAAGAAACCTCATTCTGTCATCATTATAAACCAATCTTCGACGTCAACTTGGTTGTGAGTTTGTGGTGGGCATTGCCCTAATAAGGACCCTAAAAAATAAATGGCATCTCATAAGCGAATCGGGTAATGGCACACTGCGACGCCGGATAGCTCGTTTTTCTGTCCTGTACTTTGTTAATGTCCAGTTGCGCCAGATCATCTCCCCAGAAATGCCAAGCTAGTGAACAGTAATGGGAAATTTCTCTTAGCCACCAATCTGGAGATGCACGACAAGAAAAAATAAATCTTTAATTATAGGCGACGTCTCCCCCGAACTTCCACAATCGTCAGTGGTTTCTCTGTAAATATTTCGAGTGATATTTGAATGCAATGCTCAACAAACAGTCATCAATGGTATCGCAATGCCTACTTTGCAGGGTATATACTATATACGAATAAAATGCACAACAGATTATTATTCTACGTTTGTTGCAGAATCGACCTAAATGAGATGTATCATAGGGAATTTTTTATATTTTCTTTACAAAAAAATACGATTGTGACTAACGCAATCTTCATCAATCCTTGTACATGAAAGTTGAGTCCTATATGACTATATAGCAAGTGAGCTACCGACAAGAATCTTACTGTAGGCAGACTTTTATAGGCAACCTGTAGAGTATATAAATAGTTTAGAAGACTGTTAAGCTGCACTATCTACTGAATAGGCGTTTCAACCGAGGAAAATTGAGGGATATACTCGTCGATAGAACAGTGGAACTCATTAACAGGGGTCAGCAGATATGTCGGATACATTTCTAACAAGCTGAGCAGCTTTTGAACGTTGCACACAGTGGTAGGGAAGTTGCGGCAAAACTAGATGTTGACCAACAGCAAGAATAACAACTAACGAGATAACGTAGGTACCCTACAAGCACTAAGCCCTATGCTTTCTTTCGTCCCCCTACCAAGTACAAGGACTCACCCTTTCTTATGCATCTCCACTCCGACAGTTTTGCAAAAATCAGCAGGTAGCCTATACGGATGCAGTAAGTAATCGGTACCGTGTGTGCTATGCTTGTGTGTTACAGAATTTTTGGATTCCCAACAATTAATACCGATATGATTTCTGTACCCCATTCACACAAAGTGATATCTTCAAACGAAGCATTCGAGAGAATTACTGATGTGATGTTTACGGTATTCGTCGACACACAAATACAAATTCTTAACAAGCTGTATGACTCTACCGTTAATATCTCATAAAAAACGTGTTTACGAGTGTACACGTCTAAGTGAGGACACATGTGACAGAAGGATCCCTATACCCAGCAACGCCAGCGACGCTTATTCTTTCCGAATGATGACTAAAGAAAGCACCAGAAGTCATACCAGTGCCAAACGAACGCAATGCGAGAGGAGAGATGGTGAATCGCGGTGGCCCAGTTGACAGGATGTGGAGTAATCGCTGCTAGAGACACAGTAATTGTGTGACGCGGCCTTGGTATGTCAGGCGGAGTGGGAGCTCCTTCTGCTGCAGCCCTCACAATAACCCGGGTACTCCGCGGTGCAAACGGGGCATTAGTAGCTACAGGGACACCGTACTCACTCACAACCACCTAAGCCGAATTAGATGAAATCATTTTTAAAATTTTATCAAAATTGGAAATTTAAGTGCGCTCTCTAGAAGACAAAAGCTACACTTACACGCGTCCACCGTCCATGTCAACTTTCACTGACTTCAAGTACGGATTTCTTCGTTAAGCGACACGCCAGCAAGGTCGAGCTGTGATGGATGTAAGCGACACAGTACCGTCAATTGGAGGAAAAGTAAACATATTTGAGAGAAAAGTAAACAGATGGGGTAAAATATCCACAAACGCTTTGTTGTAATAAAATATATATAGTGCACTAGGCAGCATCTACTTTATCCTTTATGTATATTAGATACTATTTGTTCGTAGATTCTACCGAGTGCATTATTTATAATAAACAAATGTTATTAAAAAAAAGCGTTTGTGCATTTTTGCCCCATATGTTCACTGTACTTTACCCCAATTGACGGTAACTGTTCGCATGTATCGAGGCAGAGAGTTACTAGCGTAGCAACAGTTAAGGAGTTCTGCAGTTATGAATGATACACGGTTGAAGGAGTGCTTGGTTGGTGGGCCTCGCCGTCCTGATCTAAAAAATTTAGATAGCAGAAAATTCATTTAGTGACTGGCATGGAGATGAGGTAGCGGGAAATTAGAGTCTCAGATTAATATAGCAAATACAGTTTCCAAGAATAAAATCGAGATGCTGCATATTCTAAAGCCCTCTTCTCACAAGAAAAGTAGCTAGGTACTTTTTGATGGCATTCTTTTGAACGTGGAGATGATTGCGCGATTTTCTATCTATTCAATTTGTATAATATGGTGAACAGACTCCTGAGAGAAAATAAATTCTCGATACCGGGAGTACGTAAAAGTCCGACTCAACGAGAGCGCTAAGATGAGCGGTAAATATTTTCACGGTATGGATTTCAACATAGGCAGAGCAAGGATTTGATTTCATTTTAAGCACAGAGATTCCCACTGTGGTTATCTCAACTTAGCTTCGCAGATTAGTTTCCAACAGAACACAACAAAATCGCCAAAATCTCCAACCTGACCTATTTTTCACATTTCTATTTCGTTAATAAGCGCGACACGAATGGTGCAAATATACAAACATAAATATTAGCAATATTAATATACAAAAATACAATGATGTATATTATATTGTTTAGATATAAACATACAAACACGTGTTAGTGTTTATTCCATACTTTTCATGTAGATGTAAGTAAAAACATTGGCAATGAGCATTAAGTAGCCAGGTAAACTATTTATTTTACTATGACTTACTCTTTACGTTACAGATTTGAAATTGTTGACGATGGGTACAACAATTAGCATCACAATTCTGTTTTGAATAAATGTTTTAAATATACCGTCAGCATCTAACCGTAAATACGCATGCAATTTTAGCATAGTTTTCAGTATGCAGATTACGCTTACGGTATCGATTTCATCGTTAAAAATTTGCGCTTGCGCTCCGCTTTTTCTGAAAATTTTACGCGTTTGTGCTCGGCGGACTCAATGGAAACAAGTGCGCCTGGCACTTTTAGGGAAAAATTCGCGCGTGCGACCCGGCTCCGTTAAAGGTACATCGACTGATTTGCTACAACTGCGTGACTTCTTAAAACTTGAAGGCTTTCATACTGAGCGAAGTTATATTCTTCAGTACAATAATTCATCACAAGTCACAGGAAAAGGACATATAAATAATTAAGTCTCTAGAAGCTCATATAGCAATGCGTAACAATCGTGCTACAACCCTGAACGGAACTGTCCTTAAATTTTAGAAAATACGATAATTTTCCGAACACTTGAACTCGACCCCACACATACTTGTCTCCAATCAAAATGGGGCCACCAAAGTATTTTTTCTAAGAACTCTTAGCCTCCTAAGAGGGTAGCTCTGGATAACTGACCCAAGCTAGGATCCTCACTAAGATCCATCCAATCTTACAATACACTGAAATGTCATCATATTTTGGGGACAGTTGGCAGGCCTCGGCTACACGCACTATGCCGATAGAGTTCAACCGATAAGGGCAATGACTCAATGCAGACACAAATCAGGAGATCAAATACAAACTCAACTGACGAGATTGGCATCGGACAATTTCCAACGCATGGAAAAGGGACTTAGCCGCAGCTCGTGTGCTTCTCCCAAAGATTTGAAACCAGGAATGCAGTAAATGTCCCTCAATGTTAACTGCACTGTAAAACAAAAGAGAAACAAGGAACGGTCGGACTATGCAACAAATTATCCTGGCCACATATCCGTCTGGCTCCACCGATAAGTCAATCGAGCAAACAAAAGAGATTGGTTGGCAACGGCAGAAGCCCGGACAGGGGAGTGATACTGCAAAAGAGTTAGCGTGGAAGTAAACAACTTCTACGGCGTCCATCCCAGTGTCACCAAATACAGCACTAACTTTACGCAAGATCTCCAGGCATCGGGAATTCATCTGGGTAACCAGCATCTCATTTGCATCTTAAGTGTGCTCTCATGAATGAAGGCACCCACTAGTTCCAGAGAGATGGACCCCTAAAACGCAGACTCGCCAACATTTGGAAGTGGATGCTAGCTTTCTGTTTCATGCTGCAGGTACAGTGTAAGCACTAATCTGCGACATGTGTCTACACCCTCATGCGAGGATCTCGAGCCCAGCATGTGATATGAGGTCCGTAAACTACATCCATCATATTTAAAATCAATTTAAGACCGAACACACGCAAAGAAAGACTTTCTGCAATTTTAACCTCCTAAGATTGTTAATATTTTGTATCATCTTGATGTATTTACGAGTTTATTTGAGCGCCCAAATCAACCGTACCACAGCCGTCGAAGTTGAATAAAAAAAAAGACAGAACGGCAACAAAGTCGATGAAACAAAGTAGTTTTGCCAGTCAACTAGGATTCACTGGAGAAATAATAATCGCAAGCTCCAAAGGCAGTTGTCCATCAGTGCACGAGAGCGCTGAGGTCGAGCAGCACAATTCTTCATTATTCAGCTTAAATGAAGAAAGAGTTTCTCAGAATGAGGCTGGGATAAACAACGTCCTGTAGCATAGCAAAGAGACCATTTGAATTCCAAATGCATCAGAGAACGCGCACGTATGCTAATGAAGGAAGGGGCTGCCGTATTTATACGCACGGGTTATACCACACGGTGCGGGCACTGGTGGAGCAGAGGTTCTCTGTATCGCTTACGGGTCTCTGCTGCCTGGTGCACTACCGGTACAAATTACCACAATCCAAATAGTAGCTACAAAGCATTATATAAACTTAGAAGTTGAAATCTATGTTTCCACAATAGAGGCGATATCACAGAGGAAGAAAGAAGGGACATTATAGGCTAGTACGACGATAGACAAGTGGATCCCATGCACAAGGGTGTTCCCACACAGGATCAACGCGCATGGGAAGAGCAAGTCGAGAAAGAATACGAAGAACAGATGAAAGTAGGATAACTAGGAGTATGAAATCGGAAGGAAACGAAGTAGGCCCGAAAGACAGACGTCTCGAAGGCATGCTAATGGCTAAAGTAAAATACATAGAAGAGAAAAACATCGAAAGACCAGTTGTCTAATGATGTAATAGAATTACGATGTGTATAAACAACAGTGTGAATTGCAACTCAAATGATTCCATTCAACTAATTGTACACAAACGAAGAGGCATCGCGATTATGCTGCATAAGTTTGTATATACCAGAGGCAGTCGAAGTTACACGTTGAGGCATCGGCGACATCGAACTCTAATTGAATAGAAAATATTTCGCAACCTGAGCAAACGACGCACTGAGGCAACGCATGAGTGTATAGTAGCCACGCCCGTCCACAGCGCTCCCTGCAGGACTCATTCAGACACAAAGTCATCTAAATTGTTAAAAATCTCCTTTGGTTCCTAGAAATAATTAACATATGAAAAAAGTTAAGCTAAACTTATATCTGTCAGTTGGCTAGCGAGGATCTTTAAAACTAGGTAGGTAATTCTGCACAACAGTGCTCTCTGTTGGTAGCACGAAGAACGACCTGCTTGGGTTGATAATTTTGTCAAGGATCGCGTCGGTTTGCGAGCAAACTGGGAAAGACCACAGGGGAAAATTACTGAGCTTAATTCTTTTTTCCTCTGTATACTTTACAACACTTCGATGCCAGCAAGAATGCTGGTAGTGAGAGGAGAAGCAGCTGTGACACGTGCAGGAACATATGGCAGAAAATGCTCATCAATATCGCACAGCATTGAGAATATTTTACTTCATTATTGCGAGCAGATTAAAAAGTTGTGAGCTTGGTTGCCTGATTGATTTGCTAAATTATGCAGTCTTCATACTAGAAAGCGTGACGACGAATAAAGTGATAGCTCTTCTATATATTAATTAATCACGCGACACAAGCAAGAAGAGAAAAAGCACAAGTCTCAAGCAGGAGCATTGCTAGGTCGTGACATTCAAGCCTCAACCTTGTACAGGACTGACAATATAACGGAATACAACTGGTGCATGGACCTTTCAACTCCACAATAATAGCTCTCAGAAAGTCAGACTTCTCTTTCCGTTGTACTCTTTCGTGAAGTTAAACCAACAAGAGTGTTGTTCAATACTACTGGCTCTCCTCTCACACGAGGATCCACTCATTTTACAGTTTTAATGTGCATTATTTTGAAGAGAGAGAGAGAGAGAGAAAGTAACCAACCATGTCCTACTGCAATAGATCAATATATCTGGTTTGGCGCATCCGTCACCCTCAAGAGCTTAAACTCTCGTGCTCCAACATCCCACTGTGCCGCTATCTTACAACAGACTGAGAAACGCTGTTCTTTGCTGTCTTAATTAGCGCCAAGTGACAAGCTGGAAAATGTGAGACGTTTGTTTCCAAAAGAGAAACAAAGCAGTCGAAAACGTCTTGTGTTTCGGACTAGGTAATTTTAGGGAAATTTTTACTTAGCAACAAGTTGCCTTAAAATAATGATCTGGGCCAACTGGTGGACTCGATGGAATATATTAGGTGGACATAACGGATTTCGTAGCTGCAAATAAATGTCAATCACAATAGATCTGCTAGCGCCAACTTCGAACGCAGAACGTGTACGGCATTCCCCGAAACTCCACTACTACGGGATGGATGCGTAAAGCTGCAATGAATGCATATTGGTTGCCGGTAACAGCAGAAGGGAAACATTCCGAGCAATGGCAACATTGAAATAGAAACACATCATTTACAGGTAACAAGTGACTGGGGTAACACGTTATTAGCAGGGAACAGCGGACGGGAGTATATCGTTTGCAGGTATCAAGAGAAGGGTGACACGCTCTTAGCAGGTACGGCATCAGTAGAATGGAAGCAATTGTTTACTGGCAACAATGGAATGAAAGCATCTTGGACGTAACAACACTCGTAACGTAACAACAGCCGTAAGTTTGCACCATGAGGTGGAAGCATATTCACCATACCTAAACGCAATGGCATGGAAACATAGATTCAACAGGAACCAAAAGTATAAAAGAACAAAGGAAAAGAAGCGTATTTCTGCAGGCAGCAACTAAAGATGGCAGGAACCCGATGCTGCAGCTCCGCACCTCCGGAAATGCTTGGCCGAACACCCGTCGGTCTGCAAACTACAGACGACAGCCGTACACTGCGGTTGCTCCATACGCTCGCCCCCAATGACTTGCGCCCATCCTTCCTAGTCTCTTCTCTTGCTTGGCACAGGGTAGGACTTGCCTGCATATAGAGAGTATCATCTCTCATCACGTGGTTGTTACCACTTCTGTTGCTTCTTTGGGTGTTGCAATTGCTTGCGGGGAGCAATGAATAGCCGCTAATGCCTTGTTATCAACAGCTCTACGGTATTAGTTATGATGATAACTAAACTTATGCAGAAAGTAGAGACGCGAGCGCAGGAAAAAATGCATAAAAAAAGGGGGAATCAGATATTTCCTTCCAGGATGTGTAGAATAATCGTTCCGAAGTCGACTAACATGAAAACTGCTTGGTAGAATCTACCAAATCAGCAGACGGTACTTCCCACGTACAGTTTACGCTCATTGCACCTGAAGCTGTAAATGTTTGAATGTAATTCCCTAATTAAGTATGGACGGGAAATGGCTCATCAGCGGGCCTATGAACATTCTGAGATAACCCTTTGTACGCAGACAGAGACAGGCCCGATTGGAAGGTCCGCGAGTACGGACGGGGGCCTACCAGTATGCGTGCGCTCGTCACGCTCACGCTCCTGCACAAAAGACCCATCAGGCTTTGTCCTGACTGGGCGTGTGTACGTTCGTGTGCGAACGAACCTACATACAGCATCATTTTCTTTCCAGCCTGGTTGCGCCGCTAACAGAGAGCAATTGACAGTGAAAGACTTTANTCCTGCACAAAAGACCCATCAGGCTTTGTCCTGACTGGGCGTGTGTACGTTCGTGTGCGAACGAACCTACATACAGCATCATTTTCTTTCCAGCCTGGTTGCGCCGCTAACAGAGAGCAATTGACAGTGAAAGACTTTACGAAAGAGAGGGCGCTCACCAGCATGACGGTCAGAGAGCATGGATCGGTTTCATAGACAGTTTGCCGCCATTGTTTCTTACAGCGGCAGTGAACTTTAGCAGATCTATGAAGAGGCACGAGTCAACAAAGCAGTCTTTTACTATTTACAGTCGTACTCGAGCAAGGCATGAAAAAATCAGGAAAGCAGTCGTCAGCTGCGGAGAGACGATGAAGCACCCGATATTTACCTCTGCCGAGGAGGTACTGTTTTTTTGTCGAGTTATATCTGTCTGTCACCAAGATAACTCCAAAAGTTATGGGAGGATCTTTACAAAATTTACTAAGATTGTTCGGAGACACACAGATGATAAGCCATTGGTGAAGATCCGTTCAACCGTTTGTTTGCCTCTTTTTTCTTAGTGCTATAGCTAACTCAAAAAATTAAAGATGGATTTTTATGAAATTTACACGCGTTGTTAGGTACACTACGAAAAGTATCTAAATGACCAAATGTTTATGATGCTCTGTTGGTCCGTTTATTTGCATCTATGTTTGATTTAATGTTTGTCAGTAATATAGTTAACTCAAGAAGTTATGAACGGATATTCACAAAATTTATAGAAATTGCTTGAAAGGTAGAAAGACACTAATGATCAAATTTTGGTGATGATCGGTTTGTCCGTTTGGCTAATTGTGGTCGAAATGTTTGCCAGAACATCTCAACAAGTTGCGGACGGATTTTAAACAATATCACAGAATCTGTTAGACCTGCTAAAAGGCACAAATCAATTTGAAGTTTTCGTTAGCACTACCTAGCTTGGCGTATGCGCTCTGAGTGTGCTCTAGTGAACCATATACAACTGTACTTCGCGCCCACCCGCGTTGTACGGCTACTTATGCCATCCGTTTGACCGCAAACGGCCTCTGTTATTCTTCAAGACTTCAATGGAATAGTCAGTTCAGCATCGCCTAAGAGACCAAGAAACATCAACTTATGTTATGTAGCAGTGTCATCCACGTGAAGAGCAGCACATAAAATAGTAAACACTGTTAAACACTTAGATTCCGTAGTGCGAAGCGCTGTGAGATACACGCACATTCGACAATATAATGCGGTACTCTAGAATTTTGTGACTACATAAAGTATACATTGCAATTTCCTGTCATAAGCACTGCTTTGCTAAGAGATAAAAATATGGTCTTCATAAAATCAGCAAATACATGCAAGTGGTACTTTAGGAAAACAGACGTACAAGATAAGTTCAACTGACTAACGCTGCATTGAACATATGCAGGAAATGATCGAGATAGCAACCAAATTACAGTTTTGGAAGACGCGGGCCAATATTCGCAGAGCCAACAAGCTTCTAAAAGCAATGGGAGACTCATTTTTCTCGAAAGAGCGCTCGTTGATTACAGAGCAAGCTCATGGCAGTCAAAAAATCGGTTCAACGCAAAACGCTGAGGCACACAGAACATGGCAGTACTTTCGACAATACTGTTACATATTTCTATATTCCGCTACGAAATCACCTGAAGGTTCCCCCGATGAAGATACTCACCCAACTCTGAGCAGTTTAAGAACATTACCCCGGACTTTCTTAGTTGAAATTAGATGAAGTTGAGTTAAATATTACCATAAGTTTGGTTAGAATACACTAGGGTTGTGTTATTTAGGTTAGGTTAGACAATCTAGTCTAACCGAACCTAGGTATGTAAATCTAGCCTAACCTGTCAATAGCGCATTGATTACGGCATGGACGACTAGCGGTATTACTTCGCTGCGGTTTGCGATTATGCCTGCAGCGATCACGACAGGAACCGTGTGGTTGTATGTGCTTCAGTGATTATCAGAGTAAGAGCTTAGTGCCAAATCGTTTGTACACCGGTGGGCCATTTGACTATATGAATTAATTACAATTGTCATTCATTTTCTTAACCAAATATATGCATGTTTTCTTTTCTTTCCTGACCCACCGATGGGTCACACCGAAATCAATGAACGTAATAATTATTCTTAATTGAACAACCTCCTTAATCTGAGCAGTTAAGCAACCTCCCTCCTCCCCCAGTACGGAGCAGCTGAAAAACCTCCCCCCCCCCATCTAACTTCTCCGGGGAGGATCTTCATTTGATCCCCGCTGTAGAACCGACAGTTGGACCGCACTATTCTTGAAAGCATTTCGCACGTCAGCAGCTAGTTGTATCCACACCTTGAGAATGTCGCGTACCTAGTAGCATCTCACGGATATCTGACGCAAGAGTATTGAAGTTGCATTCAGCGCTGATGACCTAATGTCATTCGTGTCGTCTGAGCGACTATATTAGCGTTTTCTATAAACAGTATTTTATGAGTAGTAACAATCTTTTTTATAGCGGGTTGAGGGTTAATCAGTTACAAATGGCTTAAGAGATGATAACAACGGATACCAGGGTTAACAAATGCATGGTATCACCCAAACGACACATGGGGCGATGAAACTATTTATCGTTGGTGAACTTAGCGCCTGCCAAGCTTGTCACAAGTTATAGAACCTCACAATGTAAACAACAGAACCATAACAGTGCGTCGGTGGAGCAGCAGACAACTGCCGCTCACCTGTGGGGGTTGAGTCAACTTAAGTGTCATGACCTGAGCGACTCTTCTTCCAAATGCAACAATTATCCTGCATCCTAAACAACAATCCTTCTCTCAGCTGGGTAGTTAAAAACGGAAACCGTACGCACAAGTGACGGCTAGAAGCAACCATCACGGCACTACGGAAAAATATCTGTTTTGAATGTCAAAATCAAAAGATACTTTTTGTATGTCTTTTACCTCCACGTAATAACGTAATGGATGGTTGACGCCCAAACGCTTTGTGTGGCGGTGAGCTGCGAAAGAACTGCAGCGAATGACTGCATGCAGCGCTGGTACACAGCACAGTTCGGCTAGCGCACCACGCCCTCAGGCTGCGCAGTTACGGACGGCCTCCTCTTAATTTCAGGGCCCAAACACAGATTAAGGAACAGTGTACATGTGCGGGTCGTCGCTCGGCTCTTCGCTTCAGAGGACAAAAGTGGTTCGTTCACACCTCACGCCACACAACCAACATTAATGGATGACGCACTGGCATGCCAATGATGGACCATATGCTTCATGGGGCTCTTTGTCTGCCATAATATCAATTTCATATTACTAGAAGTCGCCAAAACTGAAGAAAAAGTTTTTCTCGATATCAATCGCACTGCGCGCGGCCTTTCGAATGCTAAATTGATACTCGGCCTCGTGTAACTTCACTACCAACAGTGCAAAAACTTACATAGCTGCTTCAGCACTACGGTATATTGCAGACATTGCAAATGCAAAGCTCACAGTTGTTTAGTAGCGTTGCATCGACAGGGCGAACAATGACATCCTCTCTCTGCTTCTGCTTCGTCCTGAATAGTTCAAATGATGTAGAAAGAACCGCGTATATCTGCTCAACATCCTATCGACATGTGGAACTATGTAAAATTAAAAAGTGTCAAAATCAAGGCAGCAAACCGAGACTGCTGTTCATAGCTAGAGAACCTTCCTCCAACTCTGCGCAGTTGAAGAAATTTCTACTTTCCCCGACATCCTCAATTGAAATTAGATAAAGATAATGAACTAGATAAAGCAAGGCGTTTCAATAACCCCTTTGCTCCGACAATTACTTTCTTTGCTCATATCATTTACAGAAAATACAGTTGTATTCAAATATTATCTTCTCAGCAGATTTGCAACAACTTTGTTTTCGAAACTGAATTCACATTCATTGGTAGGATTAGTGAGTTTAAGGTGAACCTCTGGTAGCATCCACGATGGTAACCTTGACTTTCCCCTATCTGTAACTGATCGGAAATTAGTCAACAAATAGCATCACCACATTGTGCCATTCCAGGCGGTTGAAATTGTCGGTCATTCCTGATTTTGCAGATTCATTTGAACCATTATAGGGGATTTGGTAGATCAGAAAATAGAACAACGTGCAGTTTGACTGACGCACTCTCATAAATGATACAAATGTTGTCGCTCACGGGTACTGATGGCCTTTCAGTAATGGCCTTTCTTTTTCTTTACGCATTCTGCTGATGTCAGGCTACCTGAAATGAGTAAAGATGAGAACTAGTCACGCACAACTTCAACGCCCTAGGAATGGTATTGCGTTCCTATATTTTCAGTGACCACATGGAAAAAGTGAAAACATAGGTCACATACTACCAGTTACATGTACTTTCGTCAGTTCTAAAGGGGATAGGGGGTGCAAGGTGAGCCTACTAAGCCCACGGAGGATAAAGTCCACCTATATAAAGGCTGTGCTGTTGTATGGTCGTCTGTTGTCCATCTCGCAGCAGCTGTGTGCATGGTCGTCTGTTGTCCATCTCGCATCAGCTGTGCGCATGGTCGAGTTTTAGACACTCGAGCTCTTTGCAGATCTTGGTGTGCTGACTCGGCAAGTTGTGTGTGCATGCACAGCGCTATGGCCGAACTGCCTTCCTCAGAGATGAGGGGGTGGGGGGTCTCGGGTCATTTGTTCTTTCCGTCCAATTGGCGCCATAGTTCTTGGTGACTCGAGGGCGACTGCGATTACACTTACTCATCTGGGGCCAGTGGGCCTATACCCGCAGCACAAACCAGTGCATGTGGGTTTCTCGGGTGAGGGTGTGGTCTAAGTTGACTTTACTTTACTTTGCCTCTTGTCCATCTCGCAGCGGCTGTGCGCATGGTCGTCTGTTGTCCATCTCGCAGCAGCTGTGCGCATGGTCGTCTGTTGTCCATCTCGCAGCAGCTGCGCGCATGGTCGCCTGTTGTCCATCTCGCAGCAGCTGCGCGCATGGTCGCCTGTTGTCCATCTCGCAGCAGCTGTGCGCATGGTCGCCAGTTGTCCATCTCGCAGCAACTGCGCGCATGGTCGCCTGTTGTTCATCTCGCAACAGGTGTGCGCATGGTCACCTGTTGTCCATCTCGCAGCAGCTGTGCGCATGGTCGCCTGTTGTTCATCTCACAGCAGCTGTGCGCATGGTCGCCTGTTGTCCATCTCGCAGCTACTGCGCGCATGGTCGCCTGTTGTTCATCTCGCAACAGGTGTGCGCATGGTCGTCTGTTCTCCATCTCGCCGCAGCTGTGCGCATGGTCGTAGCATGCATTAAGTGTACAGCGTGATGCAATGCTGTAGCTACTCATGCGATGCTGCCCGCACGTATGGTGAGGATCGTGCAGAATATGAACAACCATAAACAGTTCCGATACAATAAATAAAGAGTGTATACAGTGAAGACACTGCACAGCTGAAATGCGTACGAATCTCCGCAAGTAGCTACACGTAATTTGTTAACAACAGAAATGGCAGCAAAATTTGACCAATAAAATATAAGTGCAAGTGGTAACCATACAAGCACAGGGCAAATGACTGCGTTAGAGAAAGCAGAGAAGATCGAGGTAATGTCAACTTGACAATACACCCCAAATGAAAAACCACAGGCACTGACTCGTGTTGCAGATATGGGCAATTTGATCCCGAGTGCACGGCTGCAGTCGATCAAAGATCATCAACAGTTATGGCGCCAGTGATGGGAGGCACTTATTTCAACGATCTGTAACTTCTCGACCATTCCTATTTCTAATTAAGGTCAGTACCCCTCGCAGCAGCACCCGGGCACCAACGCTGGCTGAGCACTCCAAACGCAAGAACTTGCATGCTAGTAACAGTGTCGACACTGCGCATTATGCGTGTAAGAGCAAAGACCCAACCGTAGTTGAGTGACACCACTGAGCGGGATGCAGTTATAAATGGAGAACATTAATTAGGCCGAGAGAGCTGGGCGGTGACGCGGCGTATGGAACGAACGCGTCAGAACGAGTCAGAGCGCGGCAACAAAAGCAAATTGGCCCGGCACATGTCGACCACAATGCTATGGCGATGATTTGCAAGTTGTTGCAGCTTCGTGTCATGTTTAGTGCCGCTACTGTAAGTGCAACATAGCAATTGGCTATGGCTTTAGGCCTCCTGTGGCGAAAGGTCGGTGTTACCGACCCTTATCATCATACCCGGCTTATCCGTATCTGCCGCCAGAGTATAGCTGCTGCAGTAGCTTCAACGAAGCCAAATTATTATTATTTTAAATGTTGCTTAAGCCTCCCTAGACACAACTACGGTGATTCACGAGAGGAAAAGTAATAGACATGTAGTATGTCGATAGAAACGTGCTAACTAAAGACGAAAGTGAATCAACGCACATGGGAACAGCAAGTCAGGACAGAAGAGGAAGAACAGAACAAAGTACCATCAGTGCGAGTATGAAAATGGAAGGAAGCAAAGTGGGCACGAAAGACAGACGTACCGAAAGCCCAGTTAATGGCTGAAGTAACCTACAAAATCCCCCTGTGGTCGCTGCTCCCCATAACATAAGATGAGTGAACCTAATCCTATGGCCCAACCTATGCCCCGTGAGGGGGAGTGAAGCCCAAAATTTAAATATACGGTGTACATGCGATGTGTCTCGCACACACTAGTAGACGCGAGACAGAGCTAGCTTCGATCAAGACAGGGAGGAAAGGAACAGACACTCCAAAGGATGACTCGCACAGGCAGAATGTTAGGGTCAGCCTCCAACACGCTATAGTACGGCAGATCGAGCCTCATTGGCAGAAAGGCGGATTCTTTAGCCTACGAGCCAGGCAGGTTGGCCGGTATAAAAAAGAAGGATTAATTCTCATGTACAATTTCGAAAAGCCCATTACCCACAGATTGCAAAAAAATATGCCAACACTTCCTGTTGCGCAGCTATTTGTCTATTGTAATGACACTTTGACGGTGCGCGTTCCAAACTAAAATGTCGGGAGTAGCCAAAAATAAACACAAGTAATACTGTAGAAATAAGTCCAAATTAGCCTAAAGATCACATAAAGCTTCTGAAAACACGTCATCTATTATAAAACTAATCATCTGGAGGGAAAGGCAGAAATACATCCATCTGCTTTTGAGACTTTGGACTTTTCAAACAATCATGAATCTACTTGCTATTGTAGAGAAGCGCTTCCAGGATGCAGGTCTTGCAGATCTTTGTGTTGAATCAGGAATCCTTACTAGAGGATCTGTGGCAGGTGTGTTTCAAGGCAGGGCGCCCTATACTAGAGAAGTGTCAGCGTGCACAAGTGTACTTGGGCATTAAAAAAAAGTGTGTACTAGAAGCCCTTCTTCGTATGATATGGCTGTGCTTTCGTCCATGGATACAAGACAGCCACCCTGACATGAACTCCAAGACCTTGTGGTGAATATTCATCGAGATGTAGGGCAAGCTGCATTTGAGTCAATCCTCGAGTAGTCTGGGATGACGAACGTTCTGCGCTTGTGGAATGATAGTTTGAAGTTGAATACTAATTACTTCGAACTACCTGCGTCATGACAATGAAGAGCTCTCTGCATTCTGGATGACCTACGTAGACTTCATATTAGATATACTGCTAGGACCACTTCGAACCTCTCGCGAGGGAGACTGGGACCCGCATCTGCATGCCATTCATTGATGATCCCATCGTGCTGTTTATAACAGACTGAATATACAAGATTCCTGCCTGCCTAACATACCTACAGAAATGACCAATCTCGTAGCCAATCGTCCAGAGGTGTACCATGATTTCAGAGATGGACAGTTTTCTCTTCAGCTCACAGAATCCAATCCTCTTGGCCGCGTACCTGATGATCAGTCCACTGAAACTCTCAACAAGTACCTACTACCTCACGGCTGAGTACAGGAGTGTATTTCTGACCAATCTAAGGAACATGGTTCAGTACAATAGAGTGGTAACGGGTACTGATCATCGTGATCCCCTGAAATCAAGGCTTCAGAAAGATGAAGAGCTAGTCACATCTGTAGAGGAAACCCTGGCTAACTGGGCAATCCCCTTCAAATGCAGCACTGACTTTATGATTATTGCAACTGGTGGTGCTGCGTCGGAAGGGTTTGCTGAGGATCTCATGAATGCACCGACGAAGAGCGAAGCTGACTATGCCACATTCAAGAGAGAAAGACAGGAATTAAATGGGCCAACAAAGAAGGTCCATGATTCCATTGAAAAGGCCTCCTTGAAGGCATTTAGATCAGCAGCCAAGAAGTGTAGACTAAGCGTGCCGACGGCAAGTGAGTCATCTTAAAAGCTGAGATAGTTATTTCATCTGGGAGTATGATTGTGAAGGGACAAAACAGGAATCTCAGCTTGAAAGTCCTGATGTGCTTTACTCTTGGCCTACTCTCTTGGTCACTAGCCATCGCTGACGGTAGTCCGAGGAAAACCAACGAAGCTACACTGGCCAAAAACGTATAAAAGAATGCTCGATACAGGATATTCTCCCAGCACACTCTGACATTATCATTGATAAAATGGCCCTCAGGCAGCGTGCCGAGTTTGATGACAAGTAACCTACGTTTTAGGAGTTGCTGCCGCATTTTTGGTATGGACATCAGTGGAGCTTCATTGAGCTCCAGGATGGACATAGTCTTTGACACATACAAACCACTGTCTATCAAGTACAATGAAAGAGCAAACAGAGCAAGAGCCGGAGTGCAGGTGCAGAATATTGCCCTTCGTCGGAAAATAAAGAGTGGCAACAATTCCTGGCCCAAAAAAGTTGCAAGATCAGCTTGATTAAGTTTTTGATCCAAAAGTGACGCACTGAGAAGTATCTAGAACAGTTGGGTCACCTGAACAAGTTCTCTGGGTTATCTGTGAGGAGAAATGTTTCATTTTTCAGCGGGCAGATGTCGGGATATAAAGCTGTTATGATCAACTCCAATTACATAGACGTTTTCCTGCTGAACGTAGCCTTCTGCAGTGCTAGCAAAACACCCTTGTGCCAGAGATGTGGAACAAGTCCCCGTACACAGCTGATAGACAATGCCAAAGTGGCATCTTCTCTTGGGCTTCTGTTTGCACTGCTCTCCCTGGGTTGCATTCATACACTGTTGGTGTTTCTGTGAGCCCATTTGCAGGAGAAGAAAAACTGTCGGCACTCAGGTAGTCAGGTTAATGAAATTCAACCAGGTGTTCAGCAGGCATTTGAAGATCTTGGTACGTGCTGGGAATTGTCACAGGAATTCTTACAAAAGTTAGAAATGTTCACTTGTCTGAGTATGCCCCAAAAAATCCAATATCTGGAATCAATGAGCTCTGATGCTAGTTGTTCTGCTCAGACAATGGTGATACTGAATCCCAGCAGCTGCCTCCCTATTAGCACTGCCTGCGGAAGCAGCGCTCAGAGGGCAAACTACCAAGCTGGGCTGTGGAGCATTGCCTTAAAAATCACCCAGAAGCTCCAGATCCAGTTGGGAGTAGCTGGAAAGTTGAAACTGAAGATGAGAGAGACACTCTAGCCATTGACTGGACGTGCGCCCAGCCAGCTCCTATTGCTGTTCTTGTCTTGGTGGACTGCACATGCCCCGAAGAGTGCACCACTGAGGAATGTGTCCGTTTGATGAAGGGCCTGAAATGCACAGACATGTGCACTGTAAACTGAAATCTTGGGATAACCCATCACCCGGTGATGACAGTGTAGATCACAGCAGACCTTTTTGATGAATAGAATGACTGCAATAACAATATCCGAACTGTCTGTGTTGCAGGGGGTGGAGGGGGAGGGAGGTAATGAGAAAATTCAAAGCTGCTGTGGCCAATTTCAAGTTGACAAAGATGTGCTCTCAGTCGAGCATTCAAAGACCTTTAAGTTGCTGTTCTACAGTGAAATGTGGCACACAAGGTGGTGGGCAGACGAGATAAGACCATGTAGAAAAAGTCAAGATTTTTACATTAATCACTCATATATGGTATATTGGAATTTGCTTTGGCTAAAAAGTATTTGATGGCAAATTTTAATCTAACAATTGACAAGTTTGCAATAAGAAATAATTTTGTGAACACGGTTACAACTCGAATGGAGACGTTAAACTAAGTGAGAGTGAAACTTCTTCATAAACAATGGGTTTTGATGTCAGAGTCTGTGCAAAGAGGAGATCAATTCTACGTATATATCTTACCATGATGTGTGATTTACTTTCTCTACCCCAAAATCAGAAGTGAAGGTAGTAGTCTTAAACATTATTGCTGAAACAGCAACAGCAGGGCTCCAGAACTTGGCATATTTTTCAGAAGTCTAGAGACATAGGCCATTTGAAATATATATAAGGGAGTTACCCATGTTTAGTATAAAAATGACCCCCATTTAGGGATTCTGGCTTATAGGTTATTGTGGTACTTCGTTTGCTTAGTCAGCAGCTGAGGCATTCAGACGCTATTCTGGGGGAGGGGGGTACCGATTATAACCAGATATGGGGTTGGTTGGGAGGAGGGCGATCGCAGTACTCGTATGAGCCGTCCGTCTTTGATGCCATCGCTCAGGCAAACTGTAGTTGACTGTAGCTGGTACTCCTCTGGGGTAAGCGGGTACGTATCTGACGCGCGAACCAGTGCGAGTGGATTTCCCTCTTGGGGATGCGGTCAAGTTGACTACCTTCACTGGCGTTCTACAGCTTATAACTGCATTGGGTGACTGAGGGTCTAGAGCTTATAACTGCTTTAGATGACTGAGGTTCTGCAGCTCATAACTGCTTTGGATGACTGAGGTTCTACAGCTTATAACTGTATTTGGTGACTGAGGTTCTACAGCTTATAACTGCATTGGATGACTGAGGTTCTACAGCTTATAACTACTTTGGATGACGCTAAGGCAAGTAGTGTATATTCCGTCGACGCATGGGAAGGCGCGCTGTTTTGCGATAAGACTTCTCTCACAGTTTCCGCCCTGCCAACAGAGGTGTGAAGCTGTTGGCGTACCCAGCGTCAGTTCCTGCAACTATCCAACACTCGCATCCGCCGCTAGTGCTCGGCGTGCCACCCTCAAGCTCGTTCCTTTTGCTTGGGTTCCCTGGGACTGCAGCGCTGACCACCATTGCGTATCCAACCGCCACACGCGCAGCTCCCAGTCTAATGACAAGTACCTGCGCTTGTCGCAGAGAACGAGTTTCCTCAACTAACCGTTTGAATGTGTTGAGTTCTCATCAACACAGGTTAGTTTTTCCAACAGGTGAAACGAGGTGAATCAAGTCTCTGTGTGAATATTTTAATCTGCAATTGTCCCTGTATTGCTCTTCATGTTTTTTTTCCTTTGTTTCAGATGTGAGTGTCATGTCTATCCACAGCAGGCTATTTTATCGCTTCTCGAAACAGGGGAGAGCCAGTGCAACATTGCTAGATTGCTGAACATTCCAAGGCAGACAGTCTCAAAGACGATCAAACGGTTTCGAGAGCTTGGCCATGAAGGTGACCGTCCTGGATGAGGCAGAAAACGGTCTGTCAGAACATCTCGAATGCGAAAACTTATCAAAAAGAGGGTGCAGCGAAATTCGGGGGTTTCAATGAGAAGAATCGGTCGTGACATTGGAGGTAACCGCGAGTCAGTTCGTGTGATGGCTAAGGAGCACTTGCAACTCAAGCCTTACAAGCTTCAGAAAGTGCAAAGCTTACAGTCGCGAGCAAAATCATGAGGAAGGAAAAACGTTAGGCGTTGTTGAGGAGGGCCGCGGGTGACAACTGGGGGCGGATTCTTTTCACCGATGAGAAGTTGTTTACGATTGAAAAAGCTCGCAACCGTCAATATGACAGGGTTTAGTGTCAACATCCTTCTGAAAATCTTACTCAAGTTCAACAACGCCAGAACCTTTGATCAGTCATGGTTTAGGCCGGAAATCGCGCCACTGGCCAAACTCCCCTCATTTTTGTAGAGGACAGAGTTAAAATCAATCAAGAAACCTACCGAAAGGATATCTTGGAGGCTGTGGTACTTCCCTGGGCTCAAAGTCACTTTGGAGGCCAGCACTGGATCTTCCAACAAGATTCTGCTCCAGCTCACACTGGTGCCACGTGAATTTTCCTTTCCTCATAACCAGTTAAGAATGGCTTCCGTACTCGTCTGACCTGAATCCTATGGGTTATTCCATTTGGTCGATCTTGGAGGCCAAGGCCAGTGCCAATACTCACATAAATTTGGACTCTCTCAAAAAATTCTTGTTGAGGGAATGAGGCAAAATAGGCGAGGTAGTAGCCTAATGCGGCCCACAGCCTATGTCAGAGAAAGATAGAAAGAAAAAAGTTTTGCTGCGCAGTAGTTGTGAAGCCGTAAACGCTCATCTCTATATATATTATATATATATATATATATATATATATATATATATATATATATATATATATATGCGCTTTTAAGTTAACAATCACTATATAATAAACACCGTCGTGTGTTTATATATTTATATGTAGCTATCTTTCGGGTCATTATTATTATTATTGTCATAGTTTTACCACCGTATCTACTCGATGAGTGATCCGTATAGTGCAGACCCGGTCTTTTTACATAGCTCAGTAGGAATATTTCATCTCAGCATTCCTGCCAGAAACCTATTTTATTGCCTATGTTATTATTGAGAGATCTTGACGGGGCGCTGTGCCCTAACCTTATTGGACACTGCATCCATATCAGAAACTAGGACTCGCTGGCCATCAAAAGTGACTTCGTTGATTTTGCCCCACCGGGGTGGTCTTACGCCACGAGGCGTTCTAGTTTTTTCTAATTTTACCGAGCAATTGTATGGCTTCTGCATATTATGTAGAGACTTTTGACTTAATATTACTTCGCCGGAATTAAAGAAATTTGTTTGTCTGGTGCTTTGATGTTTTCTAAACAAATCTCGTTAAAAACTTCTTCTACCTCGACGTTTAATCATATGCACATGAACCATTTTTGGTCGCAACGGTTTGAAGTAATAGAGGATAGCAGGTCATTGGTAGAAGACAAACTAAATCGAAAATATGAAGGTTTTCAACCTTCATGTTCCATATTCAAAATGTCATATTACTCTCGATAAAACTCACTTGATTTAATGCAATTTAAAAACGATAAACTTCTGACACATGCGGGTATTTGCCGGGTTGAATTCATCTGCTCTTTTACAAGCCTTCTAAGCCAACGCTCTTTCAAACTTTTATCCTTCGGAAAGCTAAAGAACAGTTCGTAGATGCTTAGATACGTATTTTTGTGTGACTATAAAGATTGTAGGACACTCTGAAGGCACAAATGGAATGATGAAGAAACAAACGTAAAATAGGTAGCTACTTTTCAACGTACTAGCACCTTGTGATGTCACAAGTTTTTTACCCACAGTGTACGACAGCTTGGGCCCTTCGCGTGCGCTAACCTGTTCAGTCTCATCATCCTTGATCTGGGGTGCACCCCCTTGTTGTTGCAATCGTAAATTAGAAGTGATAATAAAATTCTAGGGCGAATACCCAGTGTTAAACGACATAAAAACAATATACCCTTGATGAATTGTGGTGATAGTCTATGTACTACAAACAATAGATTTCAAGATGTGTAAAACTACGAGTATTTGCTACTTGCGTTTTCCGGTCAGTTATACCTACATAATCATCCTTAAATCTTTCAAAAACAACACGACTGACTCATTCCCCAACAAAATTGTTCTTTTTGCCCATCTTAGCACTCTAGTTGTCTGCTAACAAAAAATGTACATGATAAACTTGTAACGCATTCTCTTGCACAGCTTTGAATTACGGTAATGTGATTTTAATATTAATATGGTATTACGCTTGAAAAGAAGAATAGTGCTAATCATATCAACGTTGCATGGGATATTTAACCTCGACTTACACCCCACCTAAAGTGGTGGCAATAATGATGGAACATTGTGAAATTTTGTAATAAGTTTAAAAATACTGTATCAATATAGTTGAACTTTTAACTGAATAATGTTACTTTAACTAGTTACCGATTCCTTATAATCATTATTGTATTCGTTGTCTTTTCAAAATTTTACCACGAAAATAATAGTTTGTGGGTGCAAATCGGGTGGAAAT
>LQNS02276622.1:14621584-14644985 GCA_001587735.2 Parhyale hawaiensis
TCTTTTTTCCGTATTCTTCTGGGTTCTTCAAAAAGTTAGTTACCACCTTTCTAGATCTGCTAACCTTCCTAGAAATCTCAGATATAGTGTATCCTTCTTCATTTAATGCGCTTATTTGACAATTTTCCTTTTCAGATAACCCACACTGTCTTTCCATGCGAAGAAATGGGTCACTTTCCAAATATAAAGGTTACAAGGTGGGAAGCAACTGTCCAATATGGCGACGCCGGTTTGTTTTGATGTTCTTCTTCTCTAATCTGGATATAGTAACGCGGAAATGTAATTTTTTCAAGTTGTGTTATCTTTATTTCCACCCAAATTCCAACACAAATTTATACTTTTCATCATAAAATAAAAGTTTAATCAAATAGTTTATAGGGAAACTATGATAAGAAATAGGTAACTAGTTGAAATAAGGTTTTTATATCAAAATTTCACATATGGCGTAGTATTTTTTAAGTTATCGAAAAATTCTGAATTGTGCTATCAATATTGCCACCACTTTAGCTTCACAGAATAAGAGAAATAAAGCACCGAAAATTTACCGAAGTTTCTATCCAACTTGGGAAGAAGCGACATGCACGTACCCGCTGGCATCATGCCAGTGAATCAATAGGCATTTATTTAGTTTCCCAGCTGTCCCTCCTTATTCTTTCGAAGCAGTGCTGGATATAAAATACCAGAGTTACCACACATACGTGCAATTTCTATTAGCGGCTGCTAATTTTTTCAACTATTGACATTCACAGGTGAAATTGACAGGAATAGCTTCAAAACTACATAGAACAGCCTTCCTAACAAATGAAGCAGTCAATCTACTGCCACATGAAGGGACGTGACAGCTTTCTCACACGTAGTCTGAAAATCCTCCCATGTAACTCAGGTGCGCCGCTCAGCAAGTGTCGTCTGAGGAAGAAAAGAAAAAATTTCCAGGGTCTCCAACGTACAGAAAACGGAACGGCAAGCGTCCGAAGATCGCGCTTGGGTCCGCCATTCATTCAGGAGCAGCGTTCACGGAAGTCACCTTATTGACCAGCGATATTCCCCGTACACAACCTCTGCCTACCATTATGATTAAAAAGTAACTCTTCCACTCATAGAAACGCACAGTATGTATGAAGCACATATGCAGAATGAATCCTAACAAGCAATGAGGCAGGAAATATTTATAATTCCGAGGGATGAGGAAGGAAAGACGGCAAGGTGAATGCACGTTCCATAGCAGCGGCTGCGACTAGCGAGATAGCGGCAGCCAGCAGCTGGTAGGGGCCGCAGCACCTGCAGCACAACATACTCCATGCGGTCGGTCAGTCGTGCTCAGGTCTTCCACTCACGAGACAAGAGAGAAAATTGTCAGGAAATCGTCCGTATGCTACAATAGAGGGATCATTTTTTGCAAACTATAAATTCTATTTTATAATAATGTTAAAGTAATTATGAACTCACCTTTGTTTCCCATTCATCTGAGGCATAGCCTAGTTTTGTGTAGTTTTTTTCTGTATCTGAATCGGTCAGGGTATCGCGATCCGTCCGGCATTTACTGAAGTTATTTGTATGGCGTTGTTCACCAGAAACAATACGAAAAGTAATTGTTAGGAGAAATGAATTTAAGTTATTTCTGAAAAAAATACATATGCTCTTATTCACATGCAATTTCTCAAAAGAAGTACAAAATTCAGCTTTCATTAGCGATGGAAAATTCTACAAGATATCTATTAGATGTGTATACAATAGATGACTCAAAGCAGCAAGAGCAACGTTGATAGCTACACACCTAAGAAACAAAATTGCAGGGCATATCTACTCTCAGAACGAGTCCTTGTCAACAACTAGGGTTTGTTTTGTGTTTCAACCCACACTCGGCATAGTTAACAATGCATACAAAGATACGAGTACTGCCCTCAGCTAGCCAAGTGCAGAATGTGAAAATGCATTTCGATCACATGACATAGGTATATTCCGGCTGCGCTGCCCCGCACACCTACGCTAATGATAACCACAACAGATGCAAGCTGCGTTATTACAATATTGCCCAATTGTGAAGATTTCACCCGTGGGTTAGACTAACAGTGGGCAAAAACTTTGATGAACTTGATGCTGCAAAGATGTTAAAGAAGGAAATTGTAAATTGACGAATATATGTATGTATATGGGTTACGCGAGGACAGCAAGGGCTACATATTCCCAACAAAGCGCCATTCTGAAACTTGAGAGTATAGTGAGGCGAAGCGTACCTTTATCACGCGCATAGCCAGCAGCTGTACTGTCCACGCATTTCATAGCAGGCGGTTACACTAATACGTGCGAATTCCTTACTCTTGGGAGGAAGAAAAAGCGATCAACAATGGATGTAGTGTATACACTATTCATCATTTCAGCACGTTTACTTTTTAATAATAAATCAGAGACACAAGGAGCACCAAAATATTTTAGCTTCTGCAACCGAAAAATACATGGAAGTTACAAACCCAGCTCAACGAACAGCAAAGATAGAAACTGACGTTCTGCCCGATGTCAATTTATTATTACTGACGAGATTTTCATGATATGGAGATCTGGACTTCCTCTCTGACAAAACAAATGAGTCGAACCTTAAGCAACATACAGCGATAGATAGAAGTACCCAACACTTCAGATGCCGTAAAACTGGGTGACTTCGGACAAAAACGGGTAAAAAGGAACTTACTGCAGTGACAGGAAAAGTATCAAAAGTTAGAAGGAAACTTCTACAGTGTAATAAAGGTTGATATCTCTGTAGTATATCACTAGGCCCACACTCAAACTCGACTAGCATAAACACAGAAAGGAATAAGTTTAGTAAACAAAACAAACAAAAATATCCCAACAACAAAACGTATTCCTTTCTGTGTTTATTTTAGTCGAGTTTGAGTGTAGACCTAGTGATATACTGCAGAGATACCAACTTATATTACACTGTAGAAGTTTAATTCTAACTTTTGATACTTTTCCCGTCACTGCAGTAAGTTCCCTTTTACCTGTTTTTGCCCGAAGTCACCCCGTTTTACGGTAACTTTACTTTTTCTTGCGCTCTGCAAACTTCCTGCTTGTCCTGTTAGAAAAATTTCTAAGGTGATATACCCGTGACCGAGTGGATAGAAAATGGTTAATAGAAATAGCATTATTGAAGTAACTCCTTATGGTCACTTGCCTGACAAAAGGTTAAACAGCTACATTTCCAAGGAACAAAAGGTTAAAATAAAAATAAATAGCAAAAGGTTTGTTGTAAGGTGATACAAATTGCGAAACCATGCGGGACATGCAAGATTATCTTGTTAACTTAACTCTGCTGCGCTTGGCAGCATCCAGTCCCTTCCCTATATCTTGTTGCTGAGTGTCGAGAAAGTCGAAGAAATGTTAGCTTCCTCTCGGCATGTAGAACATTTTGTGGCTCTCATAGTCGGGAGATTTCATCGTGATTAATTATTTCCACTTCCTTTCATAGATTTCTATCGAGATTTGTGTTAGGCGACCAAATAGTCAATTTCAAAACATCGAGATTAAAATGATTAAAATTTGATTATAATTTATAATCATTTTGAAGCACAGTATCAAAATTGAATGTTTCGTGAGAACAGCTCCGTCTGGGACGTCACGTCACGAACTGTCGACACTTGGCGGTGTAGCGCTGAATTTTCAGACGAGCTGCTGAAATATTTCACGGCGTTTGGTTTTACCCCTTCAAGCCAACTGTACATATTTGAGGACGTTATCAAGATATAGATATTCCAACGACAATGGATGTTTAAATTAGGCACTAAAGGGGTTAAAGCTCTTATGGACAAATGGTGTATCAGTCTAAATAAAAGGTTTCGATTAATAGTCCCACTCCTAGAACTTATTCTCGTTATTCGTTTTACAGCCAGTTTAATTAAATTACCTTACCTGTGATTAGCGGGTCATAAATTTGTTTTAACTCAAAAATTCAGAAAACCTGTAGAAACTGTAGAGGACTTACCTGGTGTCGGCGAAAGAGACAGCGTACGACGAGGCTTAAGTGTCACTCTTCTCAAGAACGTAGCAACCTCGAAACCAACGGCGGCTACGCCAGCAGCAGCTACACCACTCACTACACCAGAATCATGATGCATATCATGATCTGCGTCTTCCACAGCGGTGTTATTTCTTCCTACTTCATGGTCATCGTCATCTTCATCTTCAAGTTCTATATCAATTCCATCGTCTTCGTCTTCATCGTCCACCTCGACTTCCACATCTACATCATCATCATCGACATTCTGATGACCGATACTGCGGTGATTGTCGACGTCCTCATCATCTCTAACTCTGCCATTCGGAGCAGGTGACTTATCACTGATTTCTTCCGAAGAAGAAGAGCGTCTGATAATACTGCGATGGCGGTGATGGCGACGGTGAACGCTTCGATGATGCAAGTGATGAACTGTTCGTCGTGTCGGCGACCCCATGTCAGAATCTTGGTCCTCGTCCTCAACATCACCATCTTCTTCCTCCTCCTGATCACAGCGATCGCGCCTCTGTAGACTGTGGGAGCGGTACGGGGTGGAGGTGCGTGAGCGTGGCGGGAAGAAGAGAGTGGCGGCAGTTACAGTGGCCGTTGGTGGGGTAGGACATGGAGACGACGGAGGGGAGTGAGAAAGGAACGGAGAGGGATGGGATGGAGCTGATGAACTAAGATACTGTGAAGCAGGAGTCGAAAAGGCCGACACTGGTGACGAGAAAGCGGAGGTCGTGGAAGAAGGCGAAGACGAATAGGGTGGGGTCGACGGTGGCGTAGAAGAGGGGGAAGAGGGAGGAGAGTCGTTCTGAGATTTGGACATGGCGAGGGGAGGAGTTGGGGAAAAGGTTGTAGGGAAAAAGACGTCTCCCCTCATATTTGCTTAGATGGCGGGCACACTCTGCGAAAGAAAAAATACAGCACTTAATACACCATGAAATATTCGAGAGGCTACAATAACAAAGTAAACAACTAAGAATGACCCTCAAGAGCTGGGAAGAAAGCTGTAATTTAGAACATGCGTCAGGAGCAGTTCAACCTACACTGTCCTCGCTAGCCTAGCTTTGGCAGGAGGTATTAATTTATCAGTTTTTCTAGACTATATTTACTTCCGCTCAGCAGCTTATATATTTGCCTGAGTTCCCTTGCTTGTTTGTCACCATGATAATTCAAAAAGTTATGGACGAATCTTCATGAAATTTGCAGGGGATGTTAGGTATGTTAAGCGATGATGATTATCTCTCGGTAAAGATCCGTTAAACCAATTATTCGAATGTTTGTCTACCTTTTTTTTTGGTAACATAACTCAGTTATGAACGATCTTCCTGAAATTTTTTAGGAATTGTTTGCAATATTACGAAGAGCAACTGACCAAATTATTGTGATATGTTAGTCCATTTGACTGTGTGTCTTTACGTTTTTTTTATGTTTGTCAGTAACATAACACAAAAAGTTATGGAGGACTCTTCATGAAATTTGCAGGAATAGGCAATAACATATAAGGGCACAAATGATCAATTTTTGGTAATGATCCAGTGGTCCATTTGTAAGTTTGACTATATATTTGTCTTGGAGTTCGTTAGAACATAACTTAAAGAAAACTACAAGAACTGTTATTAATATCAAGAGGCAGAAATAACCAGTTTAGTGATGGCAAATTGGAAACCCCGGTTTCAGGATCAATATGAATTTGGCGTTAATAACGCCTTGCTTGACGGAGGTATGCACTCTCAGATTCTCTGGTGTGTATTTTTTGTCTATTTTGCAGCAGAAATAAATTACTTTGACGATAGTCGAAGTAATATGCTCTCCAAAGTCCAAAGTGGAACTGGCAGCGCTAAATCGTTATTAAACCTAGCTATAGGGAGAGGAGCTACAGCTGCTGGGTTGCTATAGATGAATAGGTTCCTATACTGAAGAGGTGCCAAAAAGCATGTTTTTGTCACCACTGTTTATCAGCGGCAGTGGGGTGCACTCGGATAATAAATAAAACGCAATAATTTTTCAGTATGTAGGGCCTATATAAATATAATCTTATCCTCAGGTCAGTACAGGACTTTCCTACGCATTCTAGTATATCAATGCCTTGTCAAAGCAGAAGTAAACTAGAGAGCACTCTGAGAGCGCATACCTCCGCCAAGTATGGCAACGGTTACGCAAAATTAAAATTGGTTCTGAGAGTATGATTTTCTGTGTATCAACACCAAGATCTAATCATTTGTGACCGTCAATAGTGTTGACAGCTTCAGTAACGTTTCTGAAGATCCGTTCAAAATTTTTTGAGTTATACTGCTAACAAACACTATGACAAACCTGAGTCAAACATACAAACGAAAAAACCGATTTGCACCAAAATTTGATCATCTATGCCTTCTAACATTACTAACAATTCCTATAAATTTCATAATGATGGATTCAATATTTTTGAGTTATTGTGCTAACAAACATAAAATGACAAACGAACGAACAAACAAACGGATCGTTACAAAAAGTTGGTCATTTACTCTTCATAATAAACCAAACAACTCATGTAAGCTTGTGTAAAAATCCGTCCATAACTTTTTGAGTTATAGCATCAAGAAAATTGGGTTGACAAACAAACAGATGGACGGATTTTCACAAAAAATAATCATCTGTCCCTCTTGACATACCTAACAATCCCTGTAAATTTCGTCAAAATTGGTCTATAAATTTTTGAGTTATCTTGACGACAGACACATTACTTTACAGAAAAAATAAGATGATGAAACCTGACGTGAGCTCCAGAACTAAACTGACACGTGCCAACCACGGGCAATTGAACCCAACCAAATAATAGAAAGGTTAGTGAGAAGAGGTAAAGGAAAACTGGATTGTAACAATGATGAACGTCTTAGAACTTCGTAGTCCCCTTTCATAAAGTTCTTAGAGTCCAAGAAAGAGAATGAAATATGGCGAAATGCATTGAGCAAATATAACTTGCAGAAATCTAATTTACCAAACCGACAACAGAAATGATAAAGTAGGGTTAATTAGTTATAAACTTTGTTTAACCTCCGTAGCCGCAACTCAGGCGTTCCGACAGAGATGAGTGTGTAGTATTTAAATACCACATAATTTGTCGTGTGGCCTACGGGCGCTACTACGGGCAGGAAACAAGGCGCAAAGCATAGTAGGAGACACTCGAGTGGTCGGCCTCTTTCACGGCCTTCCACACGAGAGAGATGGGAGAAGTCCCGCGGAGTAGTTGCGCAATCTCGATCGACAGCCCACCTCGGGGAACAGAAACGAAAAAGAAGAACCTACCTAACTTTACAAAACTAACCTCATCAGCAGGAACTGCGGCCAGATGCAACATCTCCTGCGGAAAAAGTACTGGGGTATACCCCTGGGGTCGTAAGGCCCATACATATTATGGCAGGGATAGGGCGGTAAAGTAGGGTAGGCTAAACCAGAAACTAAATACCAACAAAACATGTACCTTCTGAGTAGATGATACGAAATACGAAGTAGTTATATTCATTAATCAAAGTTTCACACAAATAACATAACTACAACAAATACAGTAGTACGAAAAGACTGATGATTACCTTTAGTTATTGGTATAGCAGTCATCAAAACTGCCACGCCACGCACACACACACACTCATAGTATCTTTTTTCCTCAAATGATCGGCAAATATTGTCAAGCAATCTGCCGATGAGCCTTGTGCCTTGGTTAGAACTAACGTCCCATGTCTAAGTTAGAGTTCGACTTCAGCACTAATGGCGAGTACAATCAGAATTTAAATGTTCCACCATTGTTGCGGACACGTTTTACACAACCGCAGCCTCAAGCTCCTGGCATCGACCATGGAATTGGATATCAAGTGAAATCTCGAGAGGACTTTTTTTTCTGCCATAGCGCGGTAAAGCGACCCAAATAAGGAGGTATCCATGTCCTCTGTTTTTGCGACGTAACCCCGTAGGCAGGATGACCAGAAAGAGATTTATCAGACAAGTTGCACTTATAAGAAGGAGGTATCCTGTGTCCTAATCTTCAAGGATGGGCACTTTCGCGGTGCAGCGGCATCCTCTACAAACTGCAACACTATCTCCTTAATGCGATCATGGAACTCAAGCACGAAGTCTTGGTAATCCAATAGGACGGGTCCCAGATATTATCCCTGGGGCTGGGTTTCACGCCTGCTGCTGCTGTGGTGGCCTAGTTTACAAAATATCAATCAATAGAATCACGACGGAAATCTCCCTTCGGTAAATAAGTCAGACGTATTGTTGATGTAGAAGTCGAAAACAAAACTTATTCTCCTGTACTTTTAATTTATAATTGATTACTTGGCGATGGTCGAAACAAAACAAAAAGATTGGTAAGTGCTCAGAACATAAAAAATATTGCTGATGAGCGTATCCGACAAGACACCACACCGACAGGTACCGTCCGATATATACAGAGGAACACCAAACATCGTTCTCATTAGCATTCAGCACCAAGAATGAGATATACCAAGAACTAATTCCGTGCGCGATACTTGGTATTCACACGACACGCTGGACCGAAGGGATGGGCCACCGCCCGTTTAGTTAGCCAAGTCCATAAAAGGGGAAGACGAAGCTTGAGGTTGTGTTGCTTCAGCTTGGAGCTACAGCAGCGATTTGGCGCCAAACGTGGGCTGTTGCCACGCCCACGATACTGGTAAAGCCGAGATTGCATGTGACTCACAGGCACGGCTGCCAATATTAGTGTGTTGTCCTAAGCAAAAGTACTGAAACTACTGCCCGTTGTGTAACTCCAAGCACTACCCCGCTACCGGGCAGTGGGTACAGGCACGGATTTGTATACATCAGAACAAGAGAAGAGAGTATCTATCTACTCTTGCTTCGCTTCCACACTGTATACTCCTATGAACTATTATCGTATAGAACTGATGACAAAAATTAAACTTGCCAGTTGTCTTTATGAAGAACATTTTATAACGCAAACACTTCGGTAATCGGTGCTGCCAGGCGCTTACACACGGAAGATATACCGTTGCTGCGAAGACGAGCAGAGTGCTCGTCCATACTTACATATACCACCTCCGCGTTGGCCAGACATATGGGGCTGAGCACTACTGCAACATCACATTGACAAAATAGCGCTTATAGTTTTTACTTAATTGAGCAATAACTTTAGAGACGCAGGGATTAACGCTTTCGCTACGAAAACTGTACTGTATGAAGAATTTCATACAATCTGTGGAGCGGATAATTTTATCGGTCATAATAACTCCTTATATTTCGACTTCAGAACGAAAAGAGAAACTACAAAAAACTTTTCGATTGGCTATTCAACCTTGTTTAAAATTTTCAGCGAAAGAGACAACATACAAAGTAAAAAAAAAAAGATGACGTTGGTACCTAGTGATACTGTTAGGGGAGAAAGAACATATCTATTTGAAGAGAGCTCATCCTTGATCCACAGTCCCAGCATTATTGTTGTTCACTAACATACTAGTTAGAAGTGGTATTCGCCTACAAGTGTACCATACACACTACACAGTGAGGCGCGGTGCCGCTGTTATCAACATTTACGTTTGTTAACCCTTTCTTTCATGAATTAATTCGCCTCTCTCCGAAGGAATAATACAATTTAAAATGTACAATGCAGTATGTGTAACCGTATGAAAGAAAGGTACAATTCGAGGGTCGAATATCATCCAATCTTTTCACATACAGGAGCGGGGACGCGAAATATACGCATATATGAATACTCTTGGTCTAATTTATTATAGTGTTTTGATACGAGAGAAAACTCGTCTTTAGTTCCATCATTTGTTGACTGAGGGACGTAACAATCGGACTGGCGTCAGTTTGAAAACTTGTGGGAGAGTTTTGTTGATTGCTATTGCTATTCATTTTGTTACTGAAGCACGTAAAAACTTGTCGACCATTCATTTTCTTCCGACTTTTTTCTTAACTTTGGAAATATATATGCTGTAAAAGTTTTGACTGTCCTCAATTTACGGCATGAAAACTATCTAAATGATAAATAAGCATATTTGTCATTATTATAGTCCTTTGATAAGTTAATTTCAGCTTCAAGGATCCAGCACAAAGGAACTATTCTCAAAGAGGCCGCTAGCACCACCGAACGTTGTAAGTGGGCGCCGGGCTTTAGACTCGCCTATTACAGAAAACGCGGAGAAAAGCCTGTAACTGCGCTGCAGGTAATACCACGTCCAAGTCAGGGCATTATGGATATGCCAAGTGCCAGTGTGTCAGAACTAAGAGTTGCAAAGCAAGTTCCTAGAGTGGCTATACAGGGTGTTTCAAATTAGAGGTAAAAAATTTGACAACAAGTAGAAAAACGGAAAATAAAGCGACTTTCAGGAGTGACAAAAATTTCAAAACTCCTTCGTTTTCGAGAAATGACGACCTTAAATACTTAAGGGGGAAGTAACCCCATTTTTCTTTGTTTATTTATGTGTCGATTTGAACGAAACTTGGTACAGATATGTAAAATTGAAAATAAATGCGGATTAGACTTTTTTTTTTAATTTTTCCCATAGAAATCGAAATATTCAAAGAAAACGGGAAAAAGGGTCTGGGGAAAACCTATCTAGTCCTACAGATTTTGGTCTTAAAATAAGCGGGATTTGATTCTCTACAAATAAAAGCTGGGTTTCTATGATCGTCGAAAAAATTTCTGAGAAAATTCAAACTAACTTAAAACGATCTTCTAAATTTTTTCCTCAAAAGTGCGCCGTTACTCGTTTCCGAATTCGACGATTATAAAACCCAAGCCATTATTGTAGAGAATCAAATTCCGCTTATTTGGAGACCAAAGTCATCGCTGTAGCTAAAATACTATGACTAGATAGGTTTTCTCCAGCCCTCTTTTTTCTCGTTTTCTTTGAATATCCCGTTTTCTATGGGAAAATGGGAAAAAGCCCACGCACGAGTCTAACCCACATTTATTTTAAATTTTACATGTTACGTACCAAGTTTCGTTCAAATCGGCCCGTAAATAAGCAAGAAAAAAATTGGGGTACTTCCTCTCAAAGTATTTCAGGTCATTTCTTGAAAACGAAGGAGTTTTGAAATTTTTGTCACTTCTGAAAATTGCTTTATTTTCCGTTTTTCTACTTTTAGTCAAATTTTTTACCTCTAACTTTGAAACACCCTGTATATGTCTTAATTGTTCGGGTATTACAACAACAGGACAATTTTCCGAATCGATCATTAACGGAGTTTGAGATAAAACTTTATGTTTTTTCGACTAATTGGACGATTCTAAGTTCATTTTCTTCTATGACGTTTCCGTCGTAATACCGACTTAGCTTTCGAGATATTTGACTTTGAAGTTCCCGTTGCTTTTCTATGGAAAAAATAACCGGCAAACCCAGCGACCCCAGAAGAAGCTAACCTAGGTTAGGTAAGATTAGGTGGTAAGGTTAGGTAATATTAGGCTAGGTAAGGTTAGGTAATGGTAAGTTAGGTTAGGTGAGGTTAGGTTAGGTTAGATAAGTTAGGTGAGGTTAGGTTAGATAAGTTTGGTAAGGTTAGATCAGGTTCAGTTTCTACGGTGTTACGAGTAAGCCAGCTAATTATTGCCATTGGAAAAAAATGGGAACTTCAAGGCGGAATATTTCGCAAAATCTGCCTTTGCGACGGAAACGTTATGAAAGAAAAATGCCTTAGAATCGTCCCATTAGTCAAAAACATATTTATTTTTCCTAAATTCCGTTAATGGTCGATTCGGAAAATTGACCCATAACAACAGTGCTGGTCCTTGCACTCGCTGCAAACAGCAGCGTGCAGATTTAGGGGATTCAACAGCAGCAACAGCACAGCCGCCCGCACGCAAACTGCGGACACCAAAGCATGAAATACAAAATAAAAAACAAAGACTGAGGAACATTTCGGTGCTACATCACCGCGCAAAAGTCAAGTTAAATCGATGGCGGTAAGTCTGATCATGTCGTCGCTGAGCGGTTAATGAGCTTAGCGATATCTGTTAGAGCCTTAAGCGTCATGATGTCGTCGGGCATACAGCTGCACACGTCGCCAGTTGCGGACGATCAAGGCTGAAAAAATACTATGAAGAACATACGCGGCAATGCGTGGTAAATACACAGCTCACCGACATTCTTGCATTAACTTTTTAACAATGCACTACTAAGATAACTTTTCTAAACTGTATTATACAAACTAAAACACGCACAAGTGAAGGGCCGACAGCGTTAGTGGTCTACTAAATGATGGGTCCAGTATTTTCAGCACTGTCTTGTAAGAAATAAAATACAAAACAAGATGGTTCACAGGGCTGGGTAGGAATTTAGAAAACAAAATTCGAGAGCTGGTCTGTATGTTCAAACTCCTGGCTATTAATTAAGAAGAAGGAAAGAAAAGGGATAAGTTTTCGCCATAACCTGCACACAGCGCTTGAATGCTTCACAAATATTCACAGGGAAGGCATTGGGCCAATTATCCCATTCCTCCTCAATACCGCCTTTCATCGACACAAGGTTAGCGTATGAAATATTATTCGTTCCAGTCCCAGATTTGGCAGAGACAAACCAGTCCAAACGGCTAAGTTCAGAGTGAGAGGAGGGATCAAATCTTATTTGCAGAAGTCCGCAAAATTGGAATCAATTACAATTGCTTCACTTGACAATTACGGCGTTCCCGCTTCATTCTATTCGCCAGAAAATGCCTAGAAGCGCTTCAGTAAAACTGCCAGCGGATCAGCCGTCCAGAAAGTTTCGGAGTCGACCTTCCTTCAGCTCACAGACACCATTGCCTGCTCGGGTGTGGAGACGTTCATCTGAGTCTTAGCTCTCAGGTAGTTCATGAGCTCTTTATTCAATTTTTTATCTTACCAAAGGTAACGTCGCCCTCATGCACACACCAATTGGGAGCCCCGCAGACACTGGTTTGAGCTGCAGGTAATGCTAACAAGGGCCAAGAGAGGTATACGGCTGCAGTCGATCTCAGATTGTCTGGCCGTTATATTGACCAAAGACCGGCCGACAACTGCGCCCTCACCCCCCCCCCCCCCTTAAGGCCAGGGCCCTCCCAGTGATTGCGAGCGAAACGACTGCTGCCACTGAATCTTGTTTTTTTTTCCCTGGCTTGGGCTCGAACTTCCACTCTATGGATAATGAGCGACTTGGTAACTTTGGGACTGAACTACAATATTAATAATCGATAATAACGCTCTAATGTGTTCAATATCTTTGGGGTTCATTCCTGGGCGCAACAAAAACTAAATTTATTTTTGTGTCGAGTCCTAAATACTAAATCTGGTAAATATGGTGAATGGTTGAACACACAGCTCGCATTTCAGAGACATTCTGGTTCAACAATTCTCCATGTTTTGCTGCCTCACTTTGTACAACAAAGCTTGGTACATTTAGATAAGTGCCGGCACGACATAACAACGAACACGGGTAGAGGAATTTGCCTCCACATTAAGGAGTCCCGTAATTAGGCTTGCAAGTGAGGAAAGATCTGAAAATTTTGTAGGCTATCGTACAGGCAAGCGGCCTCCAATTCGCAGGGAAAATACTATTGCACCAACCAGAACACAAATTTTGTAAGACCGGCGTGCGACAGTCAAAATGTTCGACTGAGCGTATATTATACCAGAGGATGACAGACACGTCTCATGCAGAGCCCTTGGACGCAACCGGGGAGACCACACCGGGATGAAGGGCCAAGAAGTCGTACTATCAGCTCTTTATTAAGCCAAGTCTTGGCATCCAGTAATTGAAGCCGCCCGAGAGTTAATGGCACGAATATTTCAGAGCGAGATTAATATTTTAATAGCACGGCGCAATGCAGACAAAATAGGCTGCACGCTGCAGATAACGTAACGGAAGCTGAAGCTCATATAATCACCGTTATTTTAAGCTAATTAACATGCGTTGGGCTAACTTACAGTTCAATGGTAACATCGTTCAGACAGCAATCGAATCATTATTGCCAACCCTGAGGTATACAGCAGCCGGGGTGGAGAGGACTCTGTATTCTGCGCAGAATTAACTTCAGTAACGAAGCATCACACTCGGTCATTAGCAATTCACCACGCACTGATGCATGTTGCATGCTAATAATATACGGTAGAAATTTCATGAAAAAAGACTTAGCCATAGCGGCCGTGTAGCGTCAAGCGCACGTCAGGCGCAGCACACATACGAGCCAACGTTGCTGGTAATTATACAACCAACTCGTTAATGGAAGCGCTTGTAACAAAATAATACGCACGTTGCGATAGTGCTTCGCAAGCCGAACTTTGTGCAATATAAGACAGTGCCTGGGCATGATTTTTACTTAAGACTTTGCCGAATGTCTCTCATACGGCGTTTTTTGACAGTTTACACTCTGATCAACTTGTGAGTAATTTATAAGGACATATAAACACCCAACACAGCGTATATACAGACGCGTCTAGACAACTACCTCATGCGCTATAGCGTGTCTATAGGCGGAAAGATCCACAAGTGGTCTCTAAAACACAGAACGTGTCATGTCCATCAGCTTTTCAAAGAGCGTAGAGATGATCCAAATGAGTGTAGTGCTACTTTTTTCTTTTGCATTGTTGAAAACTGTGACCATATAAACTTTATGCACAAATTGGGTTACTATACAGACAGAAAATCGAGAATTTTGATTCATAGATTACGAAGCAATCGCTTGTGTCCACGTACTTGCAACACAATTATATGAGGTCGTGGTTCTTACGGAGTTACTGGCTGACTGAAACGTGCAAGCGTCATATACGACGAACCAAGTATTTACTTTAGTTGTGCCTAGTGAGAATCTAGCTGTTTCTTTCAGTGTCTAAATTAACTCGTTTGTGGCAATGAATTACACACAGTGAATAAATTAGCACAATTCCACAACTCAAGCTCCTTCCTACGATGATTTAGGGACAGATAAAATTGTGATAAACTAAATTTCATTTCCAAATAATTAGAGAAATTGAAGACCACAATAGTAGCTTATGTATTCCAGCCCCAACTCTTTCATCAGTAATAAAACAATCAAAGAAATGAACAGATGCAGCAGACGCACTCAGCACACACAAAGCAAAGCACATCTTTCACGCGTTTCATGTTGAAACGACCGAAAGAGAACACAATTTGCATCGAGTCGTCTATCACACGCAATGGCGACGTTTATCACAGGGATGAAAAATCACAAAATTAGAGCGCAGCTTCGAATGATTTACGACTGGCGATCGAGCGGCGAGGCGCGCCAACATACGTTCTGGGACCCGCAAGTTTGCGTCTCGGTCCCAAAGCTGAGCGTATCTCGGCGGTACACCCTGCGGGGCGCAGGGAGCTTGGCCCCACGCTCGGGCGGCAGCACACCGTGCGCGGTTCCAAGGTTACGTCAATGTTTTCTTTGCAACATGTGGCACAACATCCTTAGCATAATAAGTAATTCATACAAACAATGCTTGCAAGCACAACGCAGAACAATTACAAGGTTGCTCGCAGCATCACGTAGGCGTCCCCGTGGAGCAAGTACACGTTTTCATGAGAAGCTGTTCGCGTGGGCAGCGTGTTAAGCATGCACAAGAGGTGGCGGGGGGGCACAGCTAGAGTACCGCAAGGGGTGCAGACAACACCAAGCTGTGCTGTGGGACTTCTAGAGAAGTTAATATACGATGGTCGGCATGAAGCAAGAAGCGACAAGTTGTTACTGCGACCTCGTTTTCTCAACAGGAATTCACTCTTTATAGCCTGTTTCCCGCACGCAGTGCAAACCACACGAACGACTCGTTGCGCCCGCCAAGATCCCACTATAAGTATGTCCCTACCAAAAGATTCACTAAAATATCAGCCGTCAAGCGATCTGACTTAGCTAGTACCACTAGGAAAGTTTAGGATAGCTCTTTAACTAAAGCAGCAGGAAGCGGCGCACTGTTCTGCTATTTACTAATACCATCATGCCATGTCCCGACGATACAACACCGACACGCTGGGCACTGTGGCGAGGAAGTTCTTCGTCTTGTAGGCAACATTTTCCGACGCGAACTCTCTAAGAATTACACGAGCGCTGCAATTAACTCACTAACTTTGAGAGGAATCGTGTTAGCAAGGCGGTGAGGAATGCTCAGTCCTTCAGGCATAATTAGTAAACCCGTGTAAGTTGTGCAGAGAAGGCCTAGTAGTTGCGTTTCTCTCCCGAATAAGCTCCGAATGTTTTCCATCAATTATTATTCTATTATGTTTCTAGTTCAAGCCTGCTTACGCGTATCGTACACTGTGATCCAACGAGAGGAAGAAAGGACATATAGCATGTCGAAAGAAATGTGGAGCTCAGGGACGAAAGGTCAGCGCCATGGAAACAGCAAGTCGGGAGAGAATAGGAAGAACAGGAGTATAAAAACGAAACATGGCAAAACAGCACGAAAGACAGACGTCCCGAAGGCCGAGCAGAAGCTAAGGTACGTAGGGAATCCTCCTGGGGTACTTTCCATCAAATTCAAAAACCTCATATTCCAATCAAAATAATTCATTCAGAGGTCCGTCTACAGATATATAACAGAAAAGTTGAGATCCTGTCAACCACGAGGCGTCTTATATAACACGAATTTTGAATTTCGTGATTACTGGATATTCCAACCAACTCGTGCATGTGGTTGCGAGGCACTGGCCATAGAAGTAGCACTTAATTCATAATCAATGTATCGTACAAAGGCACCGAGAAAAGTAACAATTCAAACGCGCCTATTATTATATTGAGTAGTATAATATTCCGTTTCAGCTACAAAGGCGGTCTCTCAGATGAAGAAAGAAGGGACATGCAATGCGGCTATAGCATCGTAGAAACAATGCACGAGGGTGTGCCCACATAGGATTAACGCTCATGAGAACAGCAAATTGGGAAAGAAAAGGAAGAACAAAGGAAAATATCATAACATCAGGAGTACGAAAGCGGAAAGACGCAAAGTGGGCACGATGGAAAGACGTTCCGAAGGCCTAGCTAAGGTAACCTAACAGTTCCCAGTGGGAGGGAGGGTGAACTCCCCTACGTATCTTACTGCTTATCCTATGGCCCGTAAGGAGTGCATAAGTTGTAGCTAAAGTTCGCATAACAATGCTCGAATTTAACGGACATATCAGCGACGTCAAACTAATACATATAGGGATTGTATACCGCCCGTTTTAATTCATTCACTTATAGAAATATATCAAGAAACATACACCAAATGCTGTTCACTTGTGTAGTAATTAATCGAGTTTATCCTTAGTTTAAGAGAGTTATCTCGAATCATTGCGCTACTACTAATGACAGCAAACATATCAGGTGCTTGGTATTATATTCTTCACTGCTAAATGGTGCACCGAAAAGTAATGAAACAGAATGGACTCCCATGCAGTTCACTGATACGTATAAAATTCATCGGCCATCTGTGCTTCAAGTAAAAGTAAAATATAACATTGTTTCGGTTAAAAGTAGCACAAGTGAACAAAGTATGAAGTTTGTACAATGTAGCATGCTACAAATGGACGGCAAATCGTGCAAAGCTATAAATCTATGTGACAGACAATTCGCCGCACGACACACGAGCACGATCGCGGTTTCTCAGTTTCCAAGTCAAATCTTTTTTAACGAATGCAGATTGCGCGCTGGTGGTAAAGTCCGTGACCGGAACGTGTGGCGATCAATTGATCTGTAGGTGTGCCGGGCAACACCTTATAAGGCTCTCTTTTGTTCGCCGCAGCCAAGTGCTGATCTGGACCATACGCGAGCCGTGACCGTCACGGTGAGATTCCGTGACTGCCTCAAGTGAGCTTTGTGCGCTGCAGCCGCGGACTCGCTATCGCTCCAGAATCCTCCCTGCAGGATGGCCCTGCCCCGGCTGTCTGCTTGCCAGGAAATGCTTGCGTTTCTGCCCCCCCCCTCCGCGGCGCGTAATCTTTGGCACATGAGCTCAATTGATCAGACGACCCTTGGAGAACGCAGGCTGCTTTGCCCCCAAGGTGACGGAATAAAGCAGCAATAAATCTTTGAATTAGCCGTTGCAGGTGCATTTGGTCCCGAAATAGCTGAGGTCAGTAATTATTGACTACCGCGAACTGCAGTATCTACCAGGGCACAACTTCTAATTGTGCNCAGGCTGCTTCTGCCCCCAAGGTGACGGAATAAAGCAGCAATAAATCTTTGAATTAGCCGTTGCAGGTGCATTTGGTCCCGAAATAGCTGAGGTCAGTAATTATTGACTACCGCGAACTGCAGTATCTGCCAGGGCACAACTTCTATTTGTGCCCAACTGGGATGAAATACACAGCAATTTTTGCTCCTTCCTGCCATAAACTGAACACACCCAGCGATGTACCGCTCGAAGTGCCAGGAGCTTCTCGTCTCCCTCCAGCTTAGCATAAATACACCAACTGCAATGAGAACAGCAACAGCACGTATGCATCAGAAGCGTCAGCATCACGCCCTTCAATATTGAGGGCTTGAACACTGAATGAAATACAATAATAGGCAGAAGCTCTACATTCTCAGTTACAACAGGCGAAACACGAAACGACCAAAGTAATTTCACGTACGTGTTAGGTACCGTAGCTACATTTATAGAAAAACGAAAGATACGATCTAAGTCTCTTGATTAAAAACCTCCATAAACAGCTGTATTTATACAAGGTGTCCAAAAATTATTTGAGCAAACTTCATCGTGAGGTTAGAAACGCTGAAATCTGTACACATTTCACTCCATTACGACTTTTTCGCAAACGCTAAGTAAAAGGGCAACAAGAGTTTGAAATTTTAAATTTGGATGTACTGATGCAGTTGTCCGAGTGTCATATTGCATTAAAGAATAGGACTTTTTTGTTTCGTATTGAGCAGTACATCGGCTGCAACGGTATTATACAACGACACTCGAGCGGTTATCAATATAATTAGCCACATCATCAGGGAACAAACTGCAAACCAAAGCTGGAGCTTAAAAGTCTTACCACGGCAATTGCTCAACAGTGCACGAGACCAACGCGTGACCTCTCGTGTCAAATAGAAATTTAATACAGATTCAGCTACGGGACCACACTAATATTGGGAAAGTGAAGGTAGTATGCGAGGGCGAACATTCGAGCTCTTGAGAGGTGAGGGCACATGTACGGTTGGCATGGAGCATCACTTAGTATCAGTCTCAACCGCTCTGCTTTCGCCCTACGCTTACGAAAATCATTAACACAAAGTTTTGAAACGAAACTGCAAAAGTTTGTAGTAATTAAATTAGTTGAAGTGACAGTTGTGGTTCGAGAGCATTAACGCCTACACAGAACCGCCAGGCGACATTGGAGGAGGAAATATCAAACTTGCAGAGCTTAAAATGTAAAGACGATTTCCATTATTTTCATTGCCGTGGCATGCTCAACTGGTCAGATGTGGTCGCTAAAGAAATAATATCAACAAAAGAACAAGAGGTGAATGGAGCCATGAAGTGAACACAAAACACACACAAAATAATACATCAAAACCGCATGCTGGAGCAAGTCGAGCGTCTTTCCATACCCACCAATTCTCATTACAGCTTCGTCATTATGTTTTCCTTGTGAGAACCTTCACTGTTTAATCCTGTCTAGACAGTGTTATTCGCCACGACGGTTATAGCTGCCAATTGTGTTGGGGTCGTGAGCTGAAAAAAAAGATGCGAACGTACGCATTCCTCGTTGGAAGCAAATTACGTACAATTACTAATTCCAAACAATAGCACTGATGCAATTTAAAAGAAATAAGTCCAAGCACGAAAAGTTTGTTATTTTGAAATATCTTGTCTAGTCGTCTCCCGACCTTCTGGAGCAGCAGTCAGGCAGCCTCATTTACAATGGAGTAATATTTATATTCTTACTTCGTGAAACCTTCTTAACAATAACCTCTGCTGCGACCCAAAGAGCAAACAGAAGGAACATGAGGTACGCTTAGCAAAACGGTGAAGTTAAAGTCATACATTCCGCTGATCGGGAAAGAAATTATGAATCAAGAACGATCGCAAATTTAACGTCTGGTATAAATAGGCAGAATTTACAAATGAAATTTCAAATGGATAGGCCTATTCATCGAACATTTAAAACTATGCTGCATATACTATATTACAAATCTCAAAATACCTACTTCCGTTAGTCTTGTCAACGTTAGACGTAGAATGAGTAGACAATCAACGAAAGTGTAGCACAAATGACCAACTCTAGACACGTAAGAATTTGCAAGGCACCCTATAATGGACCAACGCAGTCGCTCTACGTACGCGCCACATACGTCGTCACTCGAGTATGGACGACCAATGTTCACAATGCAAGTCCTCCCAGTAACATTTGCCAATCTTTCCACGCAAACAAAAGTTACGCTCTTAACTTTGAGAGGTGCTCGTAGATTACGAAATAAATAGTTAAATAGAAAGAAACATGCAGCTGAAAACACAGCATAAAAAATTAAGCACCTGAGTTTCAAGGATTCCATGACCTCTGTACAATGTCTGTGGTTCACTAATCTGAAATGTATCTTATCTAGTCCCGCAGCTGCCTCCACCTCTGCAGGTGATGTCTCAGGTGCCCCGAGGCAAAGGAAATGCATACTTGCCGCAACTCACAGTTCATTTCTTTCTGTTTCTCTTCTCTTTCAAGGCTATCAACATGATTATAGGGAACTATTTTAGCAAGTAGGGGCCGTCAACAATGTCAAAGCGAAATCATTTGCATGAAATGCGTGGAAGAAATATCTGTTCATTTTAAAAATACAAAATTCTTTAAGCAAAACAGCAAGTTACAATTCTCCAAGTCCACAAGTGAGAGCTCCGTTGGGAATATCGGTACACGTCTCTCAGCAATGGACTGCGTAAGAGCCATCCGTGTGAATGGGACGAAGAAACCATCATCTCTGCCCGTCCTCCGCCAGTGTAATACGGGCCCCGGCGGCGGCTCACGGAACACAGAGGTCGGTCAGGAGAGAGAAATACAGCTTTTAAAGAGAGGTCGGTCGGCGGGTGAGGGAGTGAGCCAAGACACTCCTTCCAGTCGGATTCTCCTGTTTTCTCGGTTTAGAACGGTAGGAAGTGCAGCACGTTACTATTCGGCGGCTCAAGAGGTGCCTCAGGCTGGCTCCACCGTTTCAGGAAACTGAGCGCACAGGCAAGTCTCAGTGTGCTCGATTCGTTGTATCCACCCACAGAAGTGCATGTCCCAGGCTTATATTGATGGCATGGCGCTAGCCCACCGCTGGCCGATGTGCAAAATGCGATGCACCGTCAGCTTCAGTTATAGGAACAATATCTGTACTGAAGAGGCGAGAGAAGGATAAGAAGGACGAGTTTTGAAGCGATTCAAGTCATTACAATCGGAAGGCTACTGCCTGCCTATAATGCATTACATCTCTATAGCAGCATATGAAAATCATGAATTTGAATACGAATCAAAATAATTCAAATACTAGCATGTTGAGCATGTACTGTGATATACGTAAACACAGCTGTCTTTTGCTCAGAAGGGTCCAAGACAAGTCAAGAAAGATGAAGACAATAAAAAAAAGATCAAATCGGCGTGCACAACACAACTCAAAATACTGTAATTCGGTGTTAGCTGAAGAAACACAGTACATATAAGGTGTGTACAGTGACTGCTGAGGAGTAATCGCTGCTTCTTACCGACAAATATACGGCCCATTACTTGCGGCGCCATGTGTAGTTTGCTCTTCGTCTGAAATTCCTGTGTTGATCAGAAAACATTTCATTTTGGCTTTCTCAATCTGCAGTAGGACCTCTGGTGATTTCAAGAGGGCATCAAACACTATAGTGTTGTCTGTAACCTAATTGGAACTTTAGCGACTTGGTTAAACTTCGGTGCATTACATTAACATAAGGGCAACACTTGCAACATCCACGGATGTGAGCAGTATCCGTACGAAGTTAGCATATGCCTCCCTGGACACAATGCGGTGTTTTAAATGAAGGAAAGGGAGCAGGCATGTATAGCACGTGAAGATGAATGGGGAATCCAGAAACGGGAAAATAGCGAGAAGGAACAGAATGTTAGGACAGAAGAGGAGAACGAATGAAGTTTTCGAAGAGTGTATTAAACGAAGAGGTAAGTGCTCCCCAAACAACGTAAACATTTTGGTGTTATTATTATTGTTGTTGTACGAGACTACGAGGCAACAAAGTTCACAGGAAACACTCGTTGGCACCTTTCGTACGGCTCGAAGTACAGTAGTTTTGGTTCGAACACGACTGCGCAATGAATGAAAACTGATCTTTGAAGGCCTAAAACCAATAAACAAACAGTGACGATCAGATATGATGTTCGCAGCAAGAAAACAAAAAGAGCAAGAGAACTGTAAGAGGCCGCTACTGTTTGCAAAACAGCGAACAAATTAGCTCCCTGCGGACAACGATCTTCTTTGTGGAACAAAATTCGCCCATGTAGGTACTGCCTGTATGCACATACTGTACTCCAACTGGTAGCCGTGGGACACATGAAGGGGCGCAAGGCCCATAATACAGGATGGGTCAACATTACTAACCTCACCCTATGGTCTATCGTTAACTCACTGAAAGGCCACACACATTTTCAACCATTGAAGCTAATATTGCAAGCGGTTCCGAACTATGATGAATTTGTTCTCCACATGAGCTGGACCGCTCAGAGCATATCGGCTGCAGCTGGCAGCACGTCACCTCCGACAGCCGCCCAAACCAACTTGATGGACCGAACTGAGGCGTCGTCCATTATTCAAAGTCCATTGTCTACCTTATTATGCCTCCATATGTCGGTTCTTTAATGGACCTCAACAGACAAAAGCCTTAGGACTATCGTAAGTACACAAGGCAGATGCTCACCCTATAGCCGCTAGTGTACTCCCCAGCAAAAATGCATGAGCAAATGCCCTAAGAAGCGGCTCTCGCGTACAGCCAACCATACTGCTAGCATACACGCAATTCATCAATACTAGGTGCCCCCCTCCCCCCCGAAAAAAAAGCGGACCGAACTTGGAGTTGTATTATAGGTACTGTCAAAATGCAAGCGAAATCATGATTGTCATTGTTCATTACATCCGCCAAAGAGGTTATGTTTTTGTGGTGTTTGTCTTTCTCTTAGTTTGCCTGTCACCTAGATAACTCAAAAAGTAATGAACGGATCTTTACGAATTTCTAAGGGGTTGTTAGGTATGTTAATAGTAACAGATGATTAACTTTTGGGGAAGATCCGTTCATTCGTTTGTCTGCATACATTTTTTCTTGGTACCTTAAGTCAAAAAGTAATGGACGGATTTCCATGAAATTTACAGAAGTTGTTGGGTGTATATTTATATATATATATATATATATATATACATGTTCGGTTAAAAACCACGCCATATTTCTTTGTTAAAATATCTTTATTATATTTCTCAAGACATCGAATCTTTAAAATTGTTGTCCGTTCTGTGCGATGG
>LQNS02276622.1:14654811-14666319 GCA_001587735.2 Parhyale hawaiensis
AATTGCCCTTGTCATTTATCAGCGTCCAAGAACGGTAAATTGTCCCATCTCCCCGTAATGACATCATGGGTTACGATCGCACTAAATTGCAGCCAGTCTACACCGAGAAAAGAGAAACGCTTTCTCTAGGGCTCAGACGCGACAGAGTTTTGCACTGGAATCGCATGGCGGTCGCGAATTATAAGGTTATCGGCGAAATGATCCAGCATGAAATGATGGCTCTTGTAAGTATGACAAATGATTACCATAGAACACACGTCAGCACAGGGAGTTCAGCTTAAAGTAACCGATGTGGACAGCGACCAAGGATTTAGCCACCCTCATTACAGTTCCAATCTATGGCTCATATTTGGTTGGAGGATCTATAAGGTGTCAGGGGTAAGTTTGTGCGGACGGTCCCTTATGGCTCTCGCGGACTGTCCGGCTTGTGCTGATCGGCCTACAGTGGTTGGCTGTGGCAGTAATCTGCCTTTGCGGACGGTCCCTGACGTCAATCTCGCGGCCTGTAGTGGCTAGCGTCGGAATCAGATTAAGGCATACCCTAGAAAGATCGAGGGTGCTGTCAGCGCCGTAGTGGATCCGTTAAGGCTTTAACGAAGGGATCTTGGAGAGACCTGCTGGTGCTGTCCACGCCGTATTCAGTCTGTTAGGGCGACCAGTACCTATTCTTAGTCGTGTGCCACACTGCGACAGCGGCTTTCAAGATGAACTACCCCTCAGAAGTAACTCGTCTTTCAGAAATTGTATAGCTTATAAGGCAAAAGAAACTAGCTTTTCTCCGGAATGCTGTTTACCGAAAACCTGAGAGTGTTCCCTCTCAGCCGAAACACCATTACAAGGGAACAAGTACAGTCTTTCTTATATTAGTACACAATCGCAAAGATGCAAAAAAATGTATTTCCTAAGTACCTACCTACTTAAATGGTACCTACACATTTACATTTACCTAGCTCGCAAACATTGCACTAACGTAATACAAGAAATACAAGCGGGATATACCAAATCGAAGGGGTGACTAACTTGCAACACATGTACATGTAAGCGTGCAAATGAACAGATTTGAACATTGTTTAAGAAGTGCCAACAAGAAAGATCTAAGGCGAGGGCAGTCAATCAGTACTTCTGTTGGCGATAAGTCACTAATTAATGACGAATATGAAAATCCAGCATATATACTGTGTAGCAGACACACTATTGCTAGTTCGTATAGCGAGGGACATCCGTGCATGTGCACATCTGACTATGTTAGTGATAATACACTTAAAACAAAACCCAAAACCTTCGGAACGCCGAGAGTGTCGCTCGTTAACAAGCGCTCCAAGCTTTCCTTACAAAGCAGATTGATGCGCATTTAATAGTCTCGTGGAAGACAAGTTAATTAAAGAGCAAGTGAAGGACACGGATCTTTATATTGTGTAGACTGCACCAGCTGCTGGTCCCTTCAGAACCACTGCGCGAGGCAGCAGGCAGCTCTCATGGGATGGAAGACCCTCCCACCCCAGCCCGTCAGCGCATAGCTAACTTGGCAAACAACGAATTTGAAACGTTGCCGACATAAGGGAGCGAGACGCAGCTATTACTCATTGAATGCAAAGGTTACTTCTTATCGTGAATGACACTCTTCAGAAATTTAAATTTTCACATGATTTGTATCGGCAGCTATCTAGTTTTTTATTATATAAGTTTTGCAATCGCTTCCTAATAATGTCATATCAGGATGAAAATTAATATCTCCTATGCAACCATACTAAAAGATTTAAAAGAGGCAAGTTAATGGGTGGTGTATCATAGAAGGGTACTCGTCGCAGTTCAACCGAAAGCTAGCAGTATACAGGCAGCCATTTGCTCGACATAAAGTCGAGGAGCTCCACCGCGCCCACAGTTCCAGATGCCACCTGATCCACGCCACTCGAATTTCAAGTAACACGAGTCGAGGCAACTCCCTCTTAGGTGACAGCCACATCTATGCACTCGAGAGTGACTGCACTTGAGGAAAAATGTAAAAAAGCCGCCGAATTGAGGTCAAAATCCACACAACTGCGTAGGCAAATAGGAGTAGAGATCTTATCAGTTCGGCACGATTCAAGATGCATGTTGCGGACCAACCAAAATCCACTACAAGATCTGCGTTCCTTCCTGTTAGGACTGAATTATAACCTTCGGGGCAATTGGCGATAAGGACATTTTTGGGGCAAAAAATTAATTTGTCCTCAGGAGAGCTAGAATCACTGTGGCCAGGAAATGAGTGCATAGATTCTTAGAGCATTTATTTGCGGTCTGTTGCTTTTCTAAGTTAGAAAATGGTGTGAGACTCTGAAGGTTATAAATTAAATGCTTGGCAATAGCAGGACCAAGAGGCCTATTCCCAGAGAAGATCAGAGGAACTCGAAACATCAAGAACCGCGAAACGGACAACACTACAAATAGTCGAGGCTCAGGGGGGTGTCTGTGTACAGTTGTCTTTTACAGTTCAACCATGTACTTTCCTATTCCATATGATGAGGACATTAAAAAAAGTTGGGTAGAGCTTTCGCACCTGGTACATTTTTGAGGGGGGCATGGGAGAAGGGCTAAAAATTATCACTTGCTCAGAATATGTATTCTTGAAAAAGAAACACAATTTGCTACTACAACTTTTTTGATTTAGGCCTTAGTTTTTCAGATAATACCTAGGAAATATATATATGTATTTTTTTCCAAATTTCAAAGGAATAGAATTCATTGAGTTTTCATGCTAAAAAAAAAACAATGACAGTTTTGGAGTCCTTGAAACATTCCTAACAAAACTATAGAGCTGGATTTTCTATTTTCCATTTCGGTGCGATAGCTAACTAAAATATAGGGAAAAAACAAAGCATTCGGTTTTGAGCAATGGTAAAAAAATATTATGGGGGCAAATATGGAAAATCCAGCTCTATAGTTTTGTTAGGAATGTTTCAAGAATTCCAAAACTGTCTTTTTTTTTTCTAGCATGAAAACCCATTGAGTTCTATTCTTTTGAAGCCTCCAAAAAATACACATATATTTCCTATTATCTCAAAAACTAAGGCCTAAATGAAAAAAAAAATTGTAGGCGCAAAATGTGTTTCCGTATCAAAAATACATATTCTGAGCAAGTGTCAGAACAATCGGTCCATAATTGATCATTTTAAGCCCCCATTGCCTCCCTCAAAAATGCACCAGGCACAAGAGTTCTACCCAACTCTTTTTAATGTCATCATATAGAATAGGAAAATACATGGTAGAGCGGTAAAAGACAAATGTACACAGACACCCCCTGAGCCTGGACTAAAAAAACCTTTATATGTTCTGCAGTAAAGAAAATCAAACACACTTATGATGAATGGAGACGAGCCTGTGAGCTGGTCAGAACACAACACTAATCTATGTGTGACGAAAAATGAAGTCAACTACTGCTAGAAGAGAGCGGAAGTAATTATCAGACAGAAAGACGACCTTGTCACAGGTTATCTTTCCCACACGAGGGTATGACAAAGAGAAGTACCAATTTGTCACAAAATTACAGTCAAGAGGACAAACTCCCACAAATGTCTAAACAATTCTGAAAAATCTAGGAAGTAAATCATAATAGAGCATCGTGAGAGCTGGATAGACATAATTAAAAGCGCATCAATAGGTAAATACGTCACCAAACCAAAGAAGAACGCGCACGCCTAGAGGACTAACAAGCCTTCCGACCGTCCAATAGAGACGCATGTTACGCCGCGAGACGCTCGAGATCCCCACATACCACCGACCAGCCATGGAGGGAACAAGTGGGCCCAACCAAGGTGGACAGTTTGAAGAACTATGCAAGCAAAGCGACAAGAGCGAGGCAAACACAAACAAACTTATTAGCTATGCTCTTCGAGACATCGCGCAACGAGCATTGAGTGGCGCTCTTGAGCGACGTCTATGTGCTTAACTGCCGTGTTTTCTGCTCGTAGTATAGAAGTACAGTTACGTAGTGTTGAACAGTTTAAATGCAAGTGAAAGCCGACAGCTAACTAATGATCAATATGCACACCAAGTCATTAGGCTCTCTTCAAAAGGGAGATCTTTGTGCAATTTTCCCAACTTCTGGCATGTGATGGAGCAAATGGCCAGGTACTTACAGATACTTTCTCAAAATATTCAAAAACAGTTTAAAGTAGAGAGCATTCTGAGAACGCATACCTCCATCAAGAAAGGCAAAGGTAACGAAATCTTTAAATTGGTTCCGAAAAAATTATTTTCTTTGTATCAACACCAAAATTTAATAATATGTACTTTTTGATAGTATTAACAATTCCTGTAATTTCATGAAGATCCGTTCATAACTTTATGAGTTATGGAGTTATGCTACTAACAAACATATGTCAAATACAGAACAGACCAACAGATCATCACCAAAATTTAATCATTTATGTCTTTTAACATTACTAAACTCCTGTAAACTTCATAAAGATCCATTCATAACTTTTTGAGTTATTGTACTAACAAGCATAGAAAATCAAACAGCGACAAACGAATGAACAAACAGATCATCCCAAATATTTGATCATTTACTATTCGTAATATACCTAACGACCCATGTAAATTTCATAAAAATCCGTTCATAACTTTCCAAATTATGGCCTTAAGAAAAAATAGGCAGACAAACACACAAATGAGCGGATTTTCACCAAAACTGAATCATCCGTTACTGTTAACATGCTTAACAATCCCTGCAAATTTCATAAAGATGGATACATAACTTTTTGAGTAATCGTGGTGACATACAAGCAGAATAATAGACAAACATACAGACAGACAAACAAACACTACAAAAACATTGCCTCCTTGGCGGAGGTAAATATAACGGGGAAGAGGTTCGTCAACTACGGCATGTTTCAATATATAGCTATTTTTTATGCAGGTTGCAATAAAATGCTTGTAAAAATGTAGAAAACTGTTACAACAATATTTGATTAGTGCAAATATGATTGTTTCTGTATTCCTCAATGGCGACGAAACTAGTGTATCTACGCCGTCAAAAGTGATGACGAAAATATGTCATAAATCCTATTCATTCATTATTCTTGCCCGTGATATAATGCTGAATTTACTGTAAATGACGCACCATATCTATAGCAATTTCAGCAAATCTTCTATTTATTGAGTAAACTCTTTTATCGATGCCAAGACCAAGAGACTTTCCGCTATGGCCGCCAACTTTAGACTTTAAATCAGTCTAGCAGTCACCAAACACCATGAAAATAGAGATCAACTTAATCAGTTTTCCAAAGCTGAACAGCAACCAATTTTGTCTACAGGCAGTTGTCACTCTAAGATCAAAATTGGAATGTAACAAAAATGAGTCCCACTTTACAATATTAGAGTTTTTTTGGTACTAGCAAGGTTGGTTGATTGGTTGGCAGGTTTCTCACCGCGATTTACGAACTAGATAGGAGGAAGTTTATCTGACAGACGGCATTGCAATTTTTTTTTAATTTAAGTATTGGAGATGTCTGTAATACTTCTAAGTGGCATTACAAATACTCAACTGTACTTCCTTTCCACTGCGAATATTAATTTTTTCTCTGAGCTCGTCCGGCGCAAGTTGGGCAGAAGATCAGTGAAGGAAAAGTGAGGGATATTACCGAGAACAAAAACGACACAAAAAAATATCTCTAAACAAATTAAAAAAATTTAGCACTGATAAGGAAAGACGAGAAAAGAAGCTTGCTCCATTGAAACACAGGTAGCGCAAGCAAGACTATAGAAACCGACTGCAGCGTGCGATGCAAAGTGTGAAAACGAATTGTACTGAAGAAAACCCATCTCAACAGTGAAGGAACAAACTGATATTGATGAGATGGATACTGAGAGACTCTAATGTTGTGAGCTCGATGGGATTGGAAAATCTATGATGGAAAATTCATCCCTGCTGATGGGATGGTTGTTTTGCTCAGCATATAGGCTGGGGCTGAATGTGAGGGTTTCGCATGTGGTAAACCGGTACGACTGGATACACCTAAATGTTGGTCAATACGGGCTTTGAAATGTTGTCCAGTGCTACCCACGTATGAGGCACGGCAGGCCTGGCATCGGTAAAGATAGATAACACTGGGCAAGAGTGGTGTGAGGGGTTTGTCTTTAAATTTGAAATAGGACCCTACGGTAAATGTGTTTTTGTATGAAAATTTTAAGTTGATATCTGGGTCGGCTTCAGAGAGGAGCGTCTTCAAAGTGTTTACTGTGCTACCGGTTTACCACTTGCGAAACCCTCACATTCAGCCCCAGCCTATATGCTGAGCAAAACAACCATCCCATCAGCAGGAATGATTTTTCCATCATAGACTTTTCCAATCCTCTCGAGCTCACAACATTAGAGTCCCACCACATCCATAGAACCAAACCTAGCCTCAACATTAGGACCTCGGCTGTACCGCTCCATATTGTCCATATTTAGCCTGAAATCTACCGACTGCACAGGAGCTGACATCCAGCCCCTGCATGCAGCACCGTTCAGTTGCGCTTTAGACCTACCACGACAACATCCACGCTCCCCTTATCGATTAGAAAATGAAGAAACTTTTATTTATAGGTTGAAGGTTAGTTTTCCTTTTTTTCTGAAGATGGGATTTATGATCCCGCAACGTTAAAATTTTACAGTCGGTGACTTCTACATATATATTTATAAATAGAAAACAGGCAGACGCTGTACACTATACAGTGGAGAACCATTAACAGCAAAAACCAGACACAAGCCAGTCAGCTAGCAGCGGTCTGGGGCTACATCATACGGCGTATACACTGTATACAAATCACGCCTGCAGTACTATGTGGATTAGGAAGGAGAAAATTCACACCTTGCAGCAATAGCAAACCAAGCAACTTCAATACGAAGTCATAGCTCTTGGCATGGCTGTAGTGATATCTCGTGTTTTGAAGAAGAGCCGTGCTGCTATCTCTCGTTTATTTCGTTTTTGCTTCTTGATACTGCCCACGCCCGTTATGATTTCACGCTACCCCCAACAAGCAGGCTTATCAAGATACAGTTTCCATCCTTTACATTTACTGTCGAATCTTCTTTTTCATTTAAATATCTTCACTGCAGACGTCATTGCCAACGAAGACAAGACTTCAGACTGACAGTTCAGATATTCCCTTTTTTTTTAGCCAAATGACTACATAAATTTCTATTCAAGACACAACATGAAACGAATTTATGCCCAATCCCGAATTTGATTTTTTACCGTAGTGCTGTAAAACCAAAAGGGTCGTCCTGCTCACGTAAATTCTTACAACGATGGTGAGAACACAACACTACAGTATCAACATGGAGTTCACTTCAACCACTGCCTAATAAAGCACAGTTTGTTGGTTGCCTCTCCGTCCTGATCTGAAGCATTAGACAAAATTTCTCAGTGGAATGGAAAGGAAGCAGCAGCGTGGCTAAATTTTTGAAAGCCAAGCTCAGAAGATGCTTGAAATACAATTAAGTAATTAAGTTGTAGCATAGATACTAGACTGTGTTCCCTACTCGCAGTGAATATTTTCTCTGAGCTCGCAGTACACTGAGTAGCCACATAAAAAAAAAGTCCGGGATTTGAGAGAAGGATACCGGACATTTATTGAAATAATTATTGCTGCCGACATTTGATGACGGCAGTGGCCGCTCGTTTGATTACCAAACAGAAGATGAACTCATGCAACTGCAACAATACATTGTATGCCAAGAGCAGTTCAGCAGTAGAGTAGTACTAGGAACAGAACACAGAGTCAACGCACAGTTGTTGCTATCAGATGGTCAGTGGCCAGGTACACTAGTAGTAGGCTATTACTTGAGTTTAAACATTGCTTCCATTAGGGAGATAAGTGAAGTGTCTTCACCAGCACCATAGCAATCAGGTGGGCAGGTGGCAGGAGCAGTTACTTTAAGTAGGTACCTCAATGGTACTCTGATAGGTGCATGTTCGAATAATAACCACGTGTTTCGTTTGTTAGAAACACACTCCCACTCTTTGGAGGGAGCATCACTGCTATTTAAGCTTCACTGAGACTGAAATGAACAGTGGGATCATAAGTAGCACAAGATGTTAGTTTCTTGAACACCAGTTACTCCCTCAAAGTATATTTTCGTTAGTTTCATTACCTGAATTATTGCTATTATATCATACGAATTCAAACCTTTCCAACTACTGCAAAGGTGGAAGGAAGGGGAAAGGACACAACTATGTGGATAGAAATGGGAACAGCAAGCCAGGAGGAAAGAAGAGGAAGAACAAACCATAACATCATTAGTAGGATATTATTACAAGATGTTACTCCAGTACGGTGAGTAGGATGTCTGTTAACTTTTCAACACAAAAGTGGGAAATGACTCCCTGCGCTGAACAATGAGGCAATGAGATGCTGAAATCCACCCCCGTCATCCCAAGAAGGATACTGTTCACCTTTATATATACTACATTTGGATATCTGTAAGAACTTCTACTGCAGTGGACCTCACTCATTCTTGTACATGCCATGAAGCTGTAAAAGTCCATAGCGGTGGCGGCTAATACTTTTTTCAACAAGAGGCACAATTTGTTAAACTAAATAACAACAGACGGCACACGTTTGGCACGTTAGCGCGTCGGTGTCTTCGTTTTTATAGGGCACCAGAACGACACAAGTCGATGTAGCTATTTTGTATTTCAGCACACTCTGTTTTGAAAAAAAAAAAACAAAACAACAGTGTGATGGTACGAGAGAATGCCTTTTGAGATTCACACAAACTATTAACTTTGGTAACGTGTAGTTATCAGCAGTAATACGTCGGTAGAAATAATCCCATGTTCACTGAAATTGTAACGTAGTAAATCGAACTCTTTGCAAATCTCAAATGTCTGCAAGGGACAAAAATTACAACAATAATGTTGTCCACGAAGAGCGAAACATGGCTACCAGTGAGTGTGTGGTGGTTGAGGCGGCAACAGGTAGCGCAATCCATCATAAATTGGAGAGAAAAGCTCGATGGTGCGCCCACCCTGCGCAGAAACTGTGTTTGCTCCGCCAACAGCAGGGGCGGCCAAGGCGCGGCATCTGGATTGATCTATCAAATGAAGCCTGTCAACAATGACAAAGACTTCATAAGTGATGATCACAAGCACTTCAGAGCTGCTATGTGTAGAGGCTGCGATATAAAGTTATGCTGAACAGACAAACCACATCAGACTGTAGAGACGAAAGTACGACTGGTGAATCCAACGTCAGAATATCTCAACTGTAGCTTAAATAACGAATTACTCTAGTCAAACCAGTGTAAGCAGTCCTTTAGGGACGGGGCTGCATCGACGCAGCAGAGCCGAATCTAATCTATTAACTTATGCATTTTGAGTTTTCGAATTCAATTAGAATTTTATCGTTTGAGACAAGTTATACCACGCGCTCAAGTGAGATTTGACAAATTTGCTTTGCGTTCTTAGCCACGTCCATCGGACTCCTTACGCTCGTTTGACTATAGTGCCAGAACTGTAGAAATAACGAGCATCGCTCAAAACATTCAAAAATTTACGTAATGAATACGTGACAGCAAAGTTTCTAAATTCAAGGCAGCATTTTGACGTATTCAGCAGCAATGCTCAGAGCAACGCTTGCATGCGGTCATACCGGAATACATTAGACCAGCTGGAACCTGTGGAAATTCGCCACCACAAAAGCACTGTTCTTCAATGATATCTCCGACCCGTATGATCCTAATTTTTACCTATCTAAGAAGTACTGAAGGAACCTGCGGAAATTCCACTGAACACAAGCACTGTTCCTAAATTATGATGCCCACGGACCCATCTCATACACGCGAAGGGCAAAAATGTTCCAAGTCAGGCAATGAATCTTCTACCATAGACCTGCGAGCTGTAGCAGCTTAAATTTGAACTTGACTCCTTCTCTTTACTGATCCCTTCCCAGGTCGAATCAAGGATATCTGAAAGAATCCCTAATTATCACTTATCTATTACTGATGAAAGCGAAATGGTCGTACGAACAAACGGGGGAACAAGCAGAATTATAATGTACACATAGCTTGTTGGTTGTTAGCTTGCGCGCTAGGGGGGTTGATCCGTCTTTTCGGCACGATGTTAAGGATGAACAAGTTTCATTGATTTAATGGATGATCAAGCCTACAGGCATGAGGCATATATTGCAGCAAACCTCGTGCCACAAGCAAGAACAATACAAAGTTTCACTACAAAATTATTGCTGTAATTTTTGACAGTTGGATACTCTAGAATCTATAATATAATTCTGCTTGAGGCTCCATCCGTCCATGTGTCTGCACGCTACGCTTTCCAGTAATGGATAGAGGAAAATTCAACTTGCAAGAAGCTCCGATTTTCGCTGGAAGGAAGTTCATTAATACCTGTCTTCTTTTTCGCTCCTTGAAGTGTTTTCAAACAGTTTCGAAGCATAGGCATCAAGACCATTTCACCCGTATCACATCTACCGCTTTTCATTTTTTTTTTCACAACATATGCTTGCTTCGCTGGTGGCGGATGACATACTTAATAGGGCCAGCTGCATAGCTATAGGATACGGTACGGGAGAATAGAGAGGGTAGTATTCGACATCTCGGTTCCAAAGTATTTTCTTAAACAAATGTGCGATGTCTAAGGAAATACAATGACATCTTGAAAATAGAGGATTACGCTGCTAATCAGTGAAAAAATTTTCCGAGTCTGTTGTACTTTGTTGTATAGCTTTCGCGTTAAACAAAGCAGAAAAATGATGGGCTACTGATCAATATCTACGGGCCCTGCAGTAGTGCGTAAAATTCGGGCATGTTGACACACAACTGAAACGCGTAAGATTATGAAGGGTTAAATTATTTGTAAACTGCGGAAAACATACCTAGCTTATTGAAGAGAATAGAGGACGTCTTGATTGATTTTAGGTCGCTAATAAACCTCCTGTCTTGATGAAGTCATTATTATCATGATGGAAACCTAATACCTAGCTTATAAAAGGCATGCAAATACATAGAACAATACGAGAAGTTCTGACGTATCTCAACGTCTCTATCAAGGCACAAGTTCGAATTTTTTGCTGGCAGAATAAATATGAGATTCACAGGTGAAATCAAAATACTAAGAGATGTTAGACGAGGTGTGGTAAGGTCAACAGTAGACGGGGTCGGCGAAATAACAGGAGCACTACCTTACGTCGAACAATAGTACCGGTGAGTGAAAACATAACCAAAAATCAACCGAGAAATCTCCACGGATCCCGCTAGTTTATATAATTGTACTAGTATACCCGGCAGCCAAAAACGACGGCGAAAAATTCGTGATATTTCTATAATTTACATTGGTACACATTCATTAATACAACTGCCAACTTAAAGGAACATAAAAGATTAGCGTTCCCGCCTCCACACCTGCTGAGCAGCGGAACCCATCTTTGCATTCTCTAGCATAGAGAAAAATTAATTACTTTTTGCAGGCAGGCAATCATCATTCAATACATTAATTTTGACTTCGTGCCATGGCTACGCTAGGATAT
>LQNS02276622.1:14666484-14683793 GCA_001587735.2 Parhyale hawaiensis
ACTTAAAGGAACATAAGAGGAGCGTCCCCGCCTCCACACCTGCTGAGCAGCGGAACCCATCTTTGCATTCTCTAGCATAGAGAAAAATTAATTACTTTTTGCAGGCAGGCAATCATCATTCAATACATTAATTTTGACTTCGTGCCACGGCTACGCTAGGATATCATATTGGTAGAAATATTTTCGAGCAGCGGAAAACTGTTTCGTTGACGAATGAGATGAAGTTGGAAGAACAAGTGATGCAACGATATTATCTGTGGGGAAAAAACTAAGAAGTAGAATGCATGAGAGTGCTACGAGAAGCTACAGATATCTTCAGTGCTTCGATTTCAACGTTGGCAACGCAAAAGGGATATTCAAATAAAAGGTTGCCGTATACTTTCGCCATCGTCTAGCTGCAACCAGGTCAATCTTTCGCTTGTTTTTAGGCGTGACAGGAAATGGACTGATAAATAAATAAACAAATAAACAGATAAATACACAATGGTCTTTATTATATTGTGCGCTCCTGAACCCGGCCGTCAAAAATGACGGCGAAGACCTTGTGATACTTTTCCATTGATCGAAATTTTGCTACAAGTTTGTATATGTAGGATGCACTGTAATCGCCAACTTGAAGGAACATTAGAGTTTAGCATTCTAGGCCAAAATTATGCTGATCAGTTCAATCCTTTCCTTCGGCGAAACGCTGAAAAGCACTTCTTTTTTAACCAGCAGTGAAGTATCACCCTTACTACACATAAATTGAGCTCTGTATCCTAGATACTTTTGCTAACTATTAATACATAATATACCATGTGTGTAAACATAACACATACAGATCTGTGGAAAATGACGAACAACATACATCCTCGTACCACCATTCATACAGCATCACGACACATGGCGTAAGTAGAAGATTGATGAGAGGAAACACGCGAAGCTGTGGCTTTAGTGGAGACCCAATGTCCTTCAGTGACTGCCGTGGTTCTCAAACGGTGTTGCGACCCGGACCCCTGGAACCCTTTAACAAGAGAAAAATTTATCTCTGGATATAAAGTGGGTTGGTGAATTTATACGAAAAATCTGAATAATATAAAGCCGAAGAATACCAACGCGTTGACATTGCTGATAGTGCGATCTCGCATCCATTAACTGGAAGATTCTTTCGCACCGGCAGCGACGCGACTGCCCCTAACCGAGAAACCTTGCCAATCACCAAAGTAAATTATAATGAAACCTCTCATCAAAGCCGAATCAAAAGTAATTAGGTGTTAAGATATGTGAACAATATCACACAGAGACGGTGAGACAATTTTTCAGTTAACATGTTTTATTTAGAACAACCAAATATTTAGGTTATTCTAAATTCAAAGAAAATATTTAGTTATTTGTACATTTTTTATTTTTTTACGATTTTGATTAGATGTTTAGGTTTTTTAGAAGCACTTTATATATATAGCTGCCAGTCTTCATACACAGCTGCCCAGGTATAGACGTGTTCCTGATCTGCTCTAGAACGATGAAAAAGCACGATATCACGGAATGGCAAAAAGGATTAACGTATTGCTTTTGGTCGATCTAAGGGACATCGAGTAAAGGAAGTAGCGGAGTTTGCTGGTGTTTCATGCCGTACTGTTCTGCGAGTCAGCAGACAATGGAAATTAATAGGTACAAAGGGCAATACTAGGGTAATTGCGGTCGTAAATAATTACGAAGTGTCGGGGACTGCCGCCGCATTTCACAACTTTGACAAGCAGGAGGTAGGTCTGTCATGCTCTGGAGTTGTTCTAATTACTCGGAAGTGGGCCCTTTGTTGGATAACTACCAAACTGAATCTGGAAGACTACACTGAATTTTTAAATGTGCCATTTGGACAGTATCTGCATGAGGATCGAACTGCTACTCAGCCAAACTTCAAGGATGATATCGGTCATGCATTAGCATGAAAACCATTCTGTTTCTGTAAGTCGGCGAAGTCTCCAGACATGATCCCCATCGAGAATTTATGGGACCATCTTGAATGACAAGCTAGGCGCCGAGATCTTCCACGTACTTTCGCTAATTTAAGGAATCGATTGATGCAAGAGTGGTTTAAACTGGATCAAGCGTACATTAGAAATCTTTTAGACTCAATGCCTCCCAAAATTGCTGCTATTATACGTGCTCTTGGAGATCCTACACCTTAGTGACAGTTGACTATGTTTTTGTCCAGTGAGCTTAGCATCAGTTACCAAATGCTGTTTGTGTAATGAGTAATAATAACCAAATCCAGCCAAGTACCAAACTTTCCAGTAAATTTTACCATAAAATTTGGTAATGCAAACAAAATTATAACCAAATCAATTTGTAATATTAACTAGGAATTTAATTATCTGATAGCAACCATTAACTTAGTTTAACTCAACTAAATTTTATTTAAAGCGACAAAACCGGTCGCTGTGCAGTACTGTGTGAGTAAGCTTTGTGGCACGTACTACATATAGTAAAGTGGGGTGAAAAACGGATAACCCACATAAGGGGTAACAAATGAACTAATATTTTCTACGGCAAGAGATGGCGTCCATTTTTAAACTTTAATGTAGGTTATCCATTTACCCCACTGTACTATATAGTTAAATTCAGTACGAAAGACACCCCAACAACAATGGGCAGTTCCACGGGGGGAATAAACTACAGATCAGAGGTAAGGAAGTTGTAAGGCAACACCACCTTGTATTGGACAGCGAGACGAGACGCTTCGCAACAAACCGGCATGCGACACCTACCAACAGGTATATATCTTACGTAACCAACCAGCAGACGCATAGAGGGCACTATATAGCGGGGAACATGTGCATATATAGCGACTGAACGATTAACGATGAGACGAAACACAGAGCAGACAGCTGCTTCACACGTCACAAACATGATAGTAAACCAAAATATCAGCAAAAACACTTTGTGCCAACAAAAGAAATGGTCTAACACAAAAGCTTAGCAGGATACCTGCGTACTTGGCAGGGCACTCACCGGTGCACATGAAGTATATGAGCAAATTAGTGCAGTGGCCAGACAGGAAGTGCAGGGTTCAGAGGGTGACCACTGCAAGAGGCTCCCACTGTAAGTTTCCTGTCTACAGGGCGCCCAAACTACCTGCTCCGCCACCGGGCTTGACCCGTGGCCAACCTTTACACGTAGTCCGACAGTGTAGAAAGTTGAAGACTAGAAAATATTTGCGAGGCAATATTACGGAATAGAACTGTAAACTTTAGGGGTCAAGTCATGAACTTATATAGGGATAATACCTTCCATTAAAAAACAGCGTTACTTTATACCAACATTAGAAAGTTTCACCGAACGGAAAGAACAAACATAAAATGGGTGCATGAGCAGCGAGAGCAGTTTGACACTTGGAGGTACGTCCCTCTCATCCGTACGATGCGATATTGGATTGCAAGCTATACGGGATCCTCACCACACCTTGTCTACCATAGTGGCATGCGCCTCACCCTGGCTTGTAGGACAGCGAGCAGATCTGTTGCTCGGTCGGCGGTGCTTTTGTCAAGCACTTGCATATTTCATGCGGAAAAATATCTTGTACCGATTTGCTGTTAGGGAACATTATTGCGTTCAGCAGGTTCTCGGGCTGTCAACTCAGAAATTTTCAAGTGGATCCGAGCAACTTAAGAATAGGTACTTCTCCGTGACTATATCTATACTCACAAAGAAACTCAAAGGGCCACAAACATGGAATGGAGAGGATGCGATTTTAAAAGTGGAGCTGCATAAGAATGTTCAGAGGGTGATAACGAACAGAGTGTAACTTTCTTCCTTGCTTATCAGGACTTGTACTTCCTCCAATACAGCTGACTGGTGTCGACCATGGTTATAAGGCCGCTGTACTGCTTCACACGCACTTCTATCAACAGCAACTTTACTCACGATCACCAAGATATGGATAAAAAGTTAAGCATACAAAGGAAAGGACTTGCACTTGTTGCAACTTTAGCTTCATTCTAGAGAAACTTAAGAGTATGATAATCTCGATAAAAAATTGCTTTTACAGTATAGGCTAATGCAAACTTACACGGAGAAAATCTTTATAACAGTAATATATCTTTACCAATAAAGAGGTAAATCTAGACAGAAGTTTGATTAGATTTAGCTTTTAAAGGATTAAACTGACCGAAAGAGAGCTCTCTCTGGTATAAGCTAATGACTCGAGCTCCCTCTTTGTAGAACCATCAGCAAGTCAAAGGTTCATAAATCATGAGAAAAAAAAAATATTTAAGAGAAAGGAAGCACAGTTGCAACTCGCAGTCCCGTGACCGAAGACCCCTGCAGTGACCGTTCCAACACACCGCGCGACCGTTGGCTGGGCTGAAGGGCTATCCTGCGGAGCCACACTTCCGTCTCTATGAAGCCATAGTAAACCAATTATTTGCAGCACCGTGCGCAAGCTGCGGTCGCCGGTCCTGGCTGCTCGTGGTACAGAGGAAACCAAGACGGACAAGACTCAGCTCCATGTGATCGGTGTATAGCACTTCGGCTAACACACCTGCAATAGGAATTCTCCTGGCTGCCTGAAATGACGGAGGAACTACGAAGACCTATCTGCCATGCGTAGGGCAGATCGTCCATTTCTATCCACTGATGAATATGGATGAAAGGTGACTGCTAAGTAGGTAATATAGCACGCAGACTCTGGCTAACCACCGTTCCAGTCACCTCTCTGAACTGTCCGCTTTACATTTCAACTGACTCGTTCCATATTTAAGGACATTTTACAGAACACAGCTAGAGCCACCGTCCCATGGGCGTCAATGCCTTCATTTCGACGTCAAGTACATTGTGCTTCAGGCGGAACATCTTATTGAGTTGGTTCGATCCAAGTAGAGCGAGAACTTGCACTACGGCAACCATAGAAGAAGATCAGACTGTGTCGACACGCTGAGCTCCTGCAACACCGCACCTTGCCTTCCATGCACATCTTTCTCTCTCTGTCCTCACGCCTTGTCACTCACGCTAACAGCGGCAGATGCGCTCACAGAGACGGACAGTCATTTGTCATGAGCCAACAGATAGATCGGCCAATCTGGGAACGTTGTGTCCGCTACATGAGAGCGTGACGGCACTGAAGCGCGGCTGCTTTCGCTACTTGAACACACTCGGGTGTATATTCTGAATTTACGGAGCTGCACGTTATCTCGCCGGTTGCGTCGCAATGAAACGGACATCGCATGCAAGTTTCAGTCACCAAATCATATTCTACGGCGTTACCTCTCAGAGACACACATCACGAACGTACCAAAATGAAACGCAGCGAGGGGTATAGGTGATAAACGTGGGGAATGCTGAACTTTCTTAGCAATATAGTTAAAGATTTTACAACCAAAGAGAGGGGCGCGCATTTAATGCATTCGTTAGTGCCAGCCTGAGCTAAGGCCCAAAACTATCTCGTAAAGGAAAAAAAATAAAGCAACGCCAGTGAATGGAAGCAGAAGGTTTCACCAATTGCTGAAGACGCAACATCGCAGCGATGCTTTACAATGGAAGAGGATAGGTATGGCCGTAACATGGCAAACGTCAACATGGGTGTCAAGACGCATCAGTTCTACAGTGAAGCTGTGTAGAAGCATATTTGCTCTACAGTAAAAAAAAACGCAACCGTTTTCACTGAAGTCAATCTCTACAGCCAATTGCAGCGCTCACGGGATACCAGGATGCGATGCGCTTCCCGCTCACATGGCGGCTATAGTGAGGCCTGCAAGTCTGTTGTGCAGGAGCGATCAGGACAGCCATACGTATTCGTTTACTTAATTTCCGTAGCATTTGCGCGACGAATTCGGTAAATAGGATAAGCACATGTGTTCGATGCAACCTCGAAGTCATTATCTATTTTTTAAGTCCATTCTATAATGACGGTGATTATTATTTTATTTTCAACTGTAAACAATTATTAGAGTTCATGCTTTCGGCTAACAAGATGATTGACATGAAACAGCTCAAGTTGATAGTCCAGTTTTCGTGGCTCCTCATCATGTAACTGCTCGCAAGCTCTTTAACGACAATCTCTCTCGTAACGGGCAGTCTGGCATGGCCTAAAAAATGAAACTTATTCTGTTGAATTTACTACAAATGTGCCCAGAAACTAGTACATCTAGGCTACAGACTACAACTACTTCCATTCGCATAAAAATTTGACGGTAAAGAAAACTAGAAAACATTTATTCTTTCCACATTTTCAATAGACTATCATCGACTCGCGAAAAAATATATCAACATTGATAGTGAAGAACGGGAACAACAGTACAGTCAATGGAAAAAGTGGAAACATGAGGTGTAGCGAAAAAATAGAGATGCAAAACATGGGCAGCGTCAAAAGTTACAGAAAAAAAATAAATTCAAAAGGATACCAACTATAAAAAAAGAGAGTAACGTTAAATGGCGGGGCTAATTTTGGTGAGCTTCACGTGAAAGACAAAAGTTTCCATTAGCCTACCTGCTCCATCACAGACCCCAGTATACTTGACTGCCCACTCAAATTTGCATGTGAAGCTGAAGGCAAATTCGCTAAACTTCGATAGAATCTGCTCCAGTCAACAGAGCGACCTCAAACAAAAAATAAATTGCTCTCGGTGCTGCAAGAAATGTGTTATCAGCCAGACACAAATTCGTCGGTGTGGTAGATAGCTATCAACAATCTCACTTGCGTGGAGTCCACTCCACGCAAGTGAGGCTGATGGCAAATTGATCAAATCTGTTCAAATATATTGGAGATACAATAACGTAAGCGAACTTGGAGTTCAACTTGAGTTCAATGTAATTTTCACCCATATTTCCATTTCCTGCCCCTTTATTTGCCAACAGCATCCCCCTTCCTATTTTCTTGTACATCATTCTAAATCATATATATTTGACTGCGATGAAATGTCTTGATTTCATGTCCGACAGGAAGTGGCATCGGTGCAGAACTCGCGCGGCTGCGCTCTACTGCTGAATAGTTACAGCAATAACAAAGTGTGAACTGTGAAGGTGTCACAAGGGTATGTTAGGTCCGTTCCTGCAGCCTGGGCAAGTCTGATGAGCTGACCGATGCTGGTGCACGAGTTAGACCAGTCTGTACAGCCTTGTTTATGCTAACAATGACAGCGTCTACCTTGATAGCTTACCGGATACTAAATCAATGCCAGCAAAATTGTGGCGCATAGATCGTCATTGCACGCAAACTAAAAAAAATTACGAAAAACTTGACATTATGTTATCCAAATTCTACGGTCAAAGTTCATGGATAAAATCAGAAAACACGAACCTAAATAAAAACAGAAATGGTACGCAATATTTGATCAAAGATTACAATAGAGAATGACAATGAATGCATTAGATATAGGCAAACGATGGGTCACTAGTAAATTTGCTGACCGATATCAAAGTTTGACAGCACAATACACAAATATCGTTAAGGCGGCATAGGCAGTCGTTGACATACGCCATACAAATTTCTGCAACTCGATAAAAACTTGAAAACACACTTGATTCCTAACCTGTAGTCAGATGTGTCCGGTACAAATGTATCGTCAAGAAACATTATTTTGGTCGATTATGATATGAAATCTGGCGATTTTCCTATAGACTGAAAGCAGTACCAATCCTTCCCCTTCCACTAATTAAGAGAGGAAATCCATTGTTGATGGTACTTATGGAATTTTGATGATAATCATACATACCTATGGCAGGAATGTGACCCCTGACTATGTGCGGACTACTACTCATTATCGACTACTTATATTACAACCTTTCCACCCACAATCATCGGTGTTTCCGTCGATATCTGCCTAGGATAATGTTGAGAGAAATGTGGAACCCATCCACTGGGGTCTTACCACACCAAATACACTGGTATGGGTACAACAAGTCTGGAAGAAAAATACCGCACAGAACAAAAGTCGCAGTCGTAAGAAAAACGAAAGAAACAAAAGAAGCGTTGTGGGCATAAAGAGAAATGTACAGGATACCCAGTTGAGAATTACGTAACCTACGGAGTTCCCGTGCAGGCGCAACCCCTCGTAATATACCAATTTAGGATGGGTGAAGTTACCTGGTGAACCCGACTAACTAAACTCTGAGCGTAATACCTATGCTATGCCCCTACGAGGGGTCAGTGAACACGAGGAGAAAATACCATACTGTAATTGTATTACACAGACTTAGTAGAAGCATACATCAGCACGACAGGAAGGCTGTGAAAAGCTCACAATGACACGCTAGAACTCTTAGAAAGTAACCATTCACTTTGCTCATTCAATTTGATATGTATCAAGTATCGCACGGGCAGTGTGTCACACAAACATACATTCAAGGGGCACATGCCCATAGCTCAGCAACCGTAGGGCAGACTTACCAAGTTTCAGTACTACTTGATCAAACCCTAGTCATGGAGGCCCGTGGCTTCGGCAGGGGCCCATTTTAGATGAGAAACTGATCTTTTTCAGAACACATGCATGCGTATGATGACAACAGTGTAGAGGACTCAATTTATTCACAAAAGATAAGATTTATGACCTTAGTCAAGGGCCCACCGGGACAAAAAGCCCATACCAATTTAGCGGGTCCCTCTTGACGAAGTCCTGGTTACGCCTGCGGATCAAACTCATATTAAATTGCAAACAAAATGGGAAATTCTTGCAGAAGAAGACGTCCTTAAGATCAGCTCTTGACATGGAATAAAACTTAGGTCCAGAAAATCTATTGCTGTGAAGAAAAGGGAATAGTCTGTATCTAAAATTAAGGAAAAACTTTAGGAGACAAACTAAAGGCGTAGGGACAGTTGCGCTGGTATAGGACAGTGGATACACAGACACGAAACAGATACAAAAGTCACGTAAAATAGGCACAGGATTATCGAGTGTACTGCACACTGCAGTCGTATACATACACAAGCAGATGTAGGCTGAGTATCTATTTATTCTCATTGTACGTGGCCACCAGTATTTGTGACTGGGCCTAATTACTAGGTTGAATTTTGGCTACTTTGTTTGTTTGTACTTGCAATGTGAGCCTGTAGCGTATTTTGTGAGCCCATTCTGTTCTTAATAAAAGCTATGTATTTATTTAATAAACAACATGATACTTGAACACCCGGGTAATGCTAGGATACCAAAGCCAGATCAAAATTGCAAAAACTAAACAAGTGAAGGCAACTATTTGAAATACCAAGCGAAGAGAAAGAGAGAACCCTGCTTGATGCATGGTGCGGTTCTGCCTGGACGGTCGGCAGCTCCTGCATAGGCCATATCAGTATAAGTACGGCAGTATATAGGGACGGAGGACCGGCATAGACTAAAACCTTTATTCGAAATACGATGAAGAAAGAAGCAGCAGAGGGTGAGGCAGGCGGCTGGAGCAGCACCAATGCTGTTACCTGGGGAAGGCAGCGCGCAAGCCATCTAAGGTCAGGGGTCGGACACNGTTACATCCGGACCCCATGTCATTGATCATGATGAGGAAGAGAACAGGTCCAAGCACGGTGCCTTGTGGTACTCCACTGAGTACCGGCTGTCTGGATGACACTTTGTTATTGGCAATTACACTTTGCGTTCTATTTGACAGAAATGCTTTAAGCCACCGAAGGCATTTTCCACGGATACCAATGCGGGAAAGTTTCAACAATAGTATTCCGTGGTCAACCTTGTCAAAAGCCTTAGCAAAAATTAGCAAAATCTAAGTAGATTACGTCCACATTCTTTCCTTGGCACAATGTCTCTACGATGGAATCATAATGCTCCAACAATTGTGAAGTAGTGCAATAAGCTGATGGCAAATTCGTTAAACTTCGATAAAATCTGCGCCAGTCAACAGAGCGACCTCAAATAAAAAATACGTTGCTCTCGGTGCTGCAAGAAATGTGTATCAGCAAGACACAAATTCGTCGGTGTGGTAGACATCAACTGCGGACGATTATAATTCTAGCTTAGAACACCAAATAACCTAGAATGTGCTAAAATTAACTGTACAATTTACCATTGGCCAGTGATCGTGTATGCGTGCTCTTTCCAATGAGTGCATCTTTTAGTCTCCAAAAACAGTTTATTTTTATTTCAGGTCGTTTCGTAGACTGGAACAGATTTTATCAATTTGCTATGAGCCTCCATTGCGTGGAGTGGACAGTCAAAAGATCGTGGGACCTATGGCTCTATAGGCCTATAATATTACACACTGTTGGAGATACAATAATGTAAACGAACTTGGCTTGAAATTGAGTTCAATGTAATTTTCACCCATATTAGGTCCGTTCCTGCAGCCCATGCAAGTCTGATGAGCTGACCGATGCTGGTGCACGAATTAGACCAGTCTGCACAGCCTTGTTAATGCTAACAATGACAGCGTCTACCTTGATAGCTTACCGGATACTAAGTCAATGCCAGCAAAATTTTGGCGCATAGATCGTCATTGCACGCAAACTAAAAAAAAAAAAAACGAAAAACTTAACATATTATCCAAATTATACGGTCAAAGTTCATTGATAAAATCAGAAAACACGAACCTAAATAAACACAGAAATGGTACGCAATATTTGATCAAAGATTACAATAGAGAACGACAATGAATGCATTAGATATATGCAAGCGACGGGTCACTAGTAATTTCCTGACCGATATTAAAGTTTGACAGCACAATACACAAATATCGTCGAGGCGGCATAGGTAGTCGTTGACATACGCCGTCGATATTTCTGCAACTCTATAAAAAACTTGTAAACGCACTTGATTCCTAACCTGTAGTCAGATGTGTCCGGTACAAAAGTATTGTCATGAAATATTATTTTGGTCGATTATGATATGAAATCAGGCGATTTCCTTATAGACGGAAAGCAGTACCAATCTTTCCACTAATTAAGGGAGGAAATCCATTGTTGATGGTACCTATGGAATTTTGATGATAATCATACATAACTATGGAAGGAAAGTGACCCCTGACAATGTGCTGACTACTACTCATAATCGACTACTTATATTACAACCTTTCTACCCCCAATCATCGGTGTTTCCGCCGATATCTGCCTAGGATAATGTTAAGAGAAATATGGAACCCATGCACGGGGGTGTTCCCACACCAAATACACAGGTATGGGTACAACAAGTCGGAAAAAAATAATGCACAGAACAAAAGTCGCAGTCGAAAGAAAAACGAAAGAAGCGTTGTGGGCATAAAGAGAAATGTCCAGGATACCCAGTTGAGAATTACGTAACCTACGGAGTTCCCGTGCAGGCGCAACCCCTCGTAATGTACCAATTTAGGATGGGTGAAGTTACCTGGTGAACCCGACTAACTAAACTCTGAGCGTATGACCCATGCTAGGCCCCTACGAGGGGTCAGTGAACACGAGGAGAAAATACCATACTGTAGTTGTAATACACAGACTTAGTAGAAGTATACATCAGCACGACAGGAAGGCTTTGAAAAGCTCACAATGACACGCTGGAGCTCTTAGAAAGTAACCATTTAATTTGCTCATTCAATTTGATACGTACCAAAAATCGCACGGGCGATGTGTCATGTCGTGTTGATGTTGCTGCAGTTGATGACTTTTTGGAAGATCTAATGAACGGTATTTTGTTCCGAAACATAGCTTCTTAAATTTACGTAGAAAGGCTTCATTGACGACTCATTGTTGGTTGTTCATCTTTTGTATTTTTGGCATCACAGTCACAGTTGTAGACACACGAGATGACTCACTTACAATTCAATTACGGGGCAATACATGGTCATGGCAAATGAGGCCATGACAGCGCTAACGCACTCTACTAAGTGTATAAAAATAGAGGCTAGCGGAACAAGCTAGAGGGCGACTGCCTGTCGGCCCTCTAACCTCAAAAACTGACTAAATCCGTTAGTTAGTTAGTTAGTTATAAACTTTGTTTAACCTCCGTAGCCGCAACTCAGGCGTTCCAACAGAGATGAGTGTGTAGTATTTAAATACCACATAATTTGTCGCGTGGCCTACGTGCGCTACTNCCGCGGACACGGTACGCTATCTCGATCGACAGCCCACCTCACGGGACAGAAAGAGGAAAGTAGAGAACCTACCTAACTTTACAAACTAACCTCGTCAGCAGGAACTGCGGCCAGATGCTACATCCCCTGCGGAGAAGGCACTCGGTAACCTTGGGTGCGTGACTAAATCCGTTCGAACGGGTTAAACCCTCGACAGGTCGGGTTCAACCTCCTCAACCCGCATCGTCCAATGCAAACATTTCTATCGTAAAACATCCCCTCTTACGTATGCTTATTCGCCACTGCTCTGATGACGTCACCGCAAATTTCCTCATAGAACTTCCCACGGGGTGTAGAGAACCCTCATTGGTGGCTTCCCTTTTTGAGGAGGCCCCTTCTTTAGCTGTCCCTTGATCCTAACCAAGAAAAATAAGTAAAACTGTAGACTCCTTACAAAAATATCGGTTACCAGCTGCTTTTCACGCATCATTTGACTCGCGAATGGCGAAACTCAAGCTTGGTTCACGTTTTGCTTTCCTCCAAAAACCCATTAATTTACCGACCACAGGTTGTCACAGACATGGACCTGCATGACCCTTTTTCGAACCTGACACCCTCGCAGCTGCCCTCTGCTTTGGACCTCCCGTTAATCACTGCACTATCCCTAGGCTGAGTCGAGGGTTCCCTACTTCGTAAAGATTTGTGCGTGCTTATTCCGCTTGGCGAGCAATTATTTGAGATTGAGTTGCTTTTAGTAAAGAGCCCGTCAAATTATTTTGTTTTGATGCGCAAATTATTGAATGACCTATCACTAGGTATATGGGCATCACGATATTAACTTCCAATGTTTTCCTAACAATATACCGATAGGTACTGATTGCAGCTTTCTGACAACCACTAAAAACACGATTCTTATTAGGAGGGTCGTAATTATTAGGATTTGCGGCAGGAATTCTTATGATTACGCCAGTCACACAAACATACATTCAAGGGGCACATGTCCATAGCTCAGCTACCGCAGGGCAAACTTACCAAGTTTCAGTACTACTTGATCAAACCCTAGCCATGGGGACACGTGGGCCCGTGGCTTCAGCAGGGGCCCATTTTACATGAGAAAGTGGTCTTTTTCAGAACACATGCGTATGATGACAACAGTGTAGAGAACTCAATTTATTCACAAAAGATAAGATTGATGACCTCAGTCAAGGGGCCCACCGGGACAAAAAGATCATACCAATCTAGCGGGTCCCTCTTGAGGAAGTCCTGGTTACGCCTGCGGATCAAACTCATATTAAATTGCAAACAAAATATGAAATTCTTGCAGAAAAAGAAGTCCTTAAGATCAGCTCTTGACATGGAATAAAACTTAGGTCCAGAAAATCTATTGCTGTGAAAAAAAGGGAATAATCGGTATCTAAAATTAAGGAAAAACTTGAGGAGACAAACTAAAGGCGTAGGGACAGTTGCGCTGGTATAGGACAGCGGATGAATAGACACAAAACAGATACAAAAGTCACGTAAAATAGGCATAAGATTATCGAGTGTACTTCACACTGCAGTCGTATACATACACAAGCAGGAGACAACCTGATATGTGAACGGGCAAAGCTGGGATACCAGAGCCTGACCAAAATTGCAAAACCTAAAGTGAAGGCAACTATTTGAAATACCAAGCAAAAAGAAAGAGAGAACCCTCCTGCTTGATGCATGGTGCTGTTCTGCCTGGACGGTCGGCAGCTCCTGCATAGGCCATATCAGTATAAGTATGGCAGTATATAGGGACGGAGGACCGGCACAGACTAAAACCTTTATTCGAAATACGATGAAGAAAGAAGCAGCAGAGGGTGAGGCAGGCGGCTGGAGCAGCACCAATGCTGTTACCTGGGGAAGGCAGCGCGCAAGCCATCTAAGGTCAGGGGTCGGACACGAAATCAGAGCANCTAAAACCTTTATTCGAAATACGATGAAGAAAGAAGCAGCAGAGGGTGAGGCAGGCGGCTGGAGCAGCACCAATGCTGTTACCTGGGGAAGGCAGCGCGCAAGCCATCTAAGGTCAGGGGTCGGACACGAAATCAGAGCAAAAGAAAGCACACGAGGCCGCTAGCCGAACATGGCACAAAAAACGTCTACTTTGAGCGTGGCAACCGTAGGATGGAAGATGAGGTGAATGATCGATCGGGGCGCGGCCCGCAACGCGTGATGAGTTGGAAAATATGTGGTGTGAACTTCGGTGATAGTCAAAGATTGATCTTGTGGAAGTTTAAGAGGTACTGGACAAGGTACCCACCACACCATATGCAAAGGTCATGCGTCCGTCCGCGCCCTAATGTAAGAGAACACATGAGCTGTGTGGCGTGAAAAGGAGGCATTTGGTTGCTGCACGAGGAAGGGTCAGGTCAGCGTCGTCAGGAAGTGCACGGATGAAACGCTTCGCCCGCAGTGCTGCGTCAATTTTGCGGCCGACGCGACCGACATGGGAAATAACATGACGACAATTATCACTAACGAAATTCTCAACTTAGCATGTAAACAAATATATTTTACCATCAGCTGAAGCGTAGCATGAAGTAAACATGACATAGACGTTTATTTGGTGTTTAGGAAAAGAGTAAAATAACACCACGGGGCAACATCCCAGAAGACATCCAGCCTTCCCGACTTAAATAATACTTGGAGAAGCAAAAGATATGCAGCAATCTGGGAAAATCCATCAGTGATCACACGAGGATCTCTGCAATAGCCTCACCCCGACCAAAACGAAGCTCTTCTGAGCAATTTCACTAAAGCAACTTAATGCGTCTTCAGAGCAGCTGGCAACCATGGCACATGATATGAAGACTTCACAACGCTACTAAATAATTTGAGCTGACCAGGGCGTAATTCCGAGAAATGCAAGCCTGCCACCACAGCGCTACGGGCAAGGTTGGCTGGAGATGTGGGACCAACGAGCGCAGGCCGGCGAGTCAGGCAGGATGTGGCTAATAGCTTCAATAACAGTAACATTGGACACACACACACGGGGGACTCTTGCGACATTGCCAGACACACCACCAGAGCACTTCTAGCGCACCATACACACTTTCATCACAACCCATGCATCATAGAGATGATCTGTGCTATTGCAATTGATTCTGACACAACTGCACTCTACACTCTACCACACTTCTAATATTCATACTCTATACATAGCTACAGTATACCGTATTCAAATGATCTAATAATAAATATAAAGTCAACAGACTATAAAATTTACTGTTTCGGATCGAATAAAAATCCCATCATTAGAAAAGAGAAAAATGAAAATTTACAACACATATATAAAAATTTCCTTCATTTCCTAGTGAGGGGAGCTTTGATGTGGTCGGAGGGAAGTCTAAAAAGAGAATGAACAGAGCGCAAAGCTACGTGGAGTGGCCGGATGTCAGTTCCTGTGCAGTCGGCAGATGTGGGGCTAATTGTGGACTGTGTGGAGCGGTACAGCCGAGGTCATAATGTTAAGGCTGGGTCTTGCTCTGTGGATGCAGAGGGACTCTAATGTTACGAGCTCGATTGGATTAGAAGAGTCAATGATAGAGAAGTCATTCCTGCTGATGGGATGGTTGTTTTGCTCAGCATGTAGGCGAGGAGCTGAATGTGAAGGTTTTGCAAGTGGTACACCGGTTCGGCTGGATACACCTATATGTTGATAAATGCAGGCTTTGATTTGCCCAGTGCTACCGATGTACGAGACATTGTGTCCTCAACATTTAAAACGGTAGATAACACTCGACAGAAGTGGTGTGGGAGGTTTGTCTTCTAGTATTTAAAGAAGAACCATATGGTGTGTTTTTGTATGAAAACCTGAAGTTTATATGAGGGTAGGCTTCAGAGAGGAACGTTTTCAATGTGATTACTGCACTAACAGAGGCTTTGTTGTAGTTCTAAGTTGTTCCGACACGCTACGATCAAGATGGTATGATATTTGGGGAAACACGTAAATAACAAGCATCTAAAAATGAACAGACATAGAAAACAAATTCAGCTGAAGCACTCTGAGAGTGCATACCTCTGCCAAGCAAGGTAACGATAATGAAAAATTCTACTTGATCCTGAAACTATGACTTCCTTTATATCGACCAAAATCTAGTCATTAACGCCTTTTGGAAGTTACAACACCTCTTGTAATTTTTTTAACTCCATTTATAAATCCTTGAGTTATGCTACCAACAAACATTCTGACAAACAGTTAAACAGACCAACCGATCATCACTAAAATTTAATCATTCATGCCTTTCAATATTACTAACAATTCCTGTAAATTTCATAAAGATCTGTCCTAACTTTTTGAGTTATTTCGCTAACAAGCATAAAATCAAACAGAGACAAAGAAACGAATTGACAAATCGTCACAAAAAAATTTGGCCATTTACTCTTCGTAACATACCTAACAACTCATGCAAATTTCATAAAAAATCGTAAATTACTTTTTGAATTATCTTGTTATCAGACAAACGTACAGAAAAACTAACTCGATGAAACCATAACCTTCTTGGCGGAGGAAAAAATGCAGCCCAATATTTTTCACTACCTACTACTGTTACGTCTGCCAACTGATAAAAATTGAATTTCCAAAAAGTTTCCCAAACGTAGCAGAGTCGTTTGGTTTGTCAGTTAAACTCTTGAGATCCCGGGAAAAAAACTGTTCTATGCGAGTCTATATATAACCAATTAAATCTCAACACCCAAACTTGACTTCAACAATAATACATTATTATTCTTTACAGCAAACTTCCTGTTTCACAATATTCGGCTAAAAATGTAGTAACGCTAACGCGTCAATCCTGCGCGCCCCCCTCTCATACAAAGCTTGCTATAGCTACTGGCACTAACTGCACTGCCCCTCCGTAGCGAAGTGCGTTCCTCGCTGCCCAAGTAACAAACAAGCAATGGCAGTACCTATGTCGACAGGACCCGGATCACATTAGCTGTAAAAATATCTGCGAACTTAAATCATGGGAGTTCAAATTAATATTATTGTTAGTCTTGTCCCGCCAGGTCCAGGTCACAACATCTTGCTCTCACCGAAACCCTTTTGTGTTGTGCGCGAAACAAAAGTCGGTTAAGAGGAAGAATGAGGCCCATCAAAACGTATGGTTGCGCATGAGCTATGCCAAAAACTGCATCAGAAATCAAATCGTCCAACAAACAAAGCAAACGCGGCGTCTAACAAACGTTGATGAAGAAACTCAAGACACCGACCATAACGTGGCGAGGAGCCGTCACAACGTGACACCTCAAGTTCCACAAGTTGCTAAATAATAGGAGCGTGCGGTCAAGTTACCTTGTTAAGAATTAAAGCGCTGCTGGCGAATAAC
>LQNS02276622.1:14689166-14702022 GCA_001587735.2 Parhyale hawaiensis
AAGCAGCAGTTCCGACACTTTGCATACCAAGAGCCAGCAGAAACGACTATGAGATCACAGTTACGGAGTCGTATGGCTTCCGTAGTGTTTGCAAGTCATGAGAGAGGCACCCTTTCTTACAAATCTCAACAAATAGGGTGTTTCTTTAAGTGACAGCAGCAGTAAGTAAACGTGAACGTTACATTTATAAATTTGGAGGCAAATTATTCTAATGCCAACTTTTGACCATGGTTGCACATAGTACAGAAACAGTAAATCCTCACGTGTGACGTCATAGTCTTAATTATGTATAGCTTCAGTAGTATCATTGACGAGCTCGTAGTTACATAAACCACCAGCCATTTGCGAATTGGAGTTTAATTCATTAGTTTTAGTAAACTATGATGTCACTAAATATAAACACAACGATATCACTTATAATGTCGTATGTGCCTCCACTTAAGGGAAACACCAGTATTTCATCGTATACAATAATGTCTGCTCTTCACACACATTCAAGTTCAGTGAGATTGGTGTTAGCTCCGTTTTGCAGCTCTACTGTAGAACGATACTGTAGCTAGTAAGATATAAACGTATGAACTTCATATCGTCCACCTAACTAACACTGTTTAGTTTAGCTCGATGCTTAGCGCTTGCATGGCATTTGAATTAGTGTGATTAAAAGTGGGTCATGCGCTCCAGCAAAATGTTTGTAAGGCTGCAGCACCCAGCTGCTTAATGCACGCAATCATAATAGCTCTCTTTGCGTTAGAGAAAATTGCATTGACGAGTCGAGCAGATAATAGCAATAAGAGAAAATAATGGTGACGCCCAGGGCGCTAGTACGTTCCTATCTGACGATTCACTCATGGATTCATTAATGACAGGAAGCTCTCAGTTCACTAAGCGAGGAGAGAGTTTATTAACAAGCATACAATTGCAACAGAGCGCTGATAACATCGCGAGTCAATGACCTCAGAGTGGATTACCCGTGACACGCTCGGGTCATTTGATTGGCATGGCGATGCAGCCGAGCGACTACAGCGCGCACTGTGGATCACAGGCAAAAAATGGACACAATTGCGTAGTTTTGTGCTCCCGCCCAGTCAAACAAAGGTAGGAGGATAGCTGACCTGGTGTGCACCGCATGCGGGCCGCATCTACAAACAAAAATTGGAAATGGACAGTTGGTGCCATCATTTTGCATGAGAGCCGTAGTCGTAATCATAAGAATTCCTGCCGCAAATCCTAATAGTTACGACCCTCCTCATAAGAATCATGTTTTTTTCTTAGCGGGTGTCAGAAAGCTACAATCAGTATCGGTATATTATTAGGAAAACAGTGGAAGTTAATATCGTGGTGCATATATACGTGTGATACGTCATTTAATAATTCGCGCATCAAAACAAAATAATTGGACGGGTTCCTTACTAAAAGCATTTCAATCTCAAATAATTGCTCGCCTTGCGAAACAAGCCGTACAAATCTTTTACGAATTATACAAACGCTCGACTCGGCCTAGGGATAGTGCAGTGATTGACGGGAGGTCCGAAGCAGAGAGCAGCTGCGAGGGAAGCGACGTATCGGGTTAAAAGAAAGGTTCATGCAGGTCTATGTCTGTGACAACCAGTGGTCGGAAATTAATGGGCATCGGAAGGAAAAGCAAAATGTGAACCAAGCTTGAGTTTAGCTGTTGACGAGTCAAATGATGCGTGAAAAGCAGCTGGTAACTGATATTTTTGTAAGGAGTCTACAGTTTTACTTCTTTTCTTTGTTAGGATCAAGGGACAGCCAATGGAGGGGCCTCCTCAACAAGAGGGGCCACCAATGAGGGTTCTCGACTCCCTCGTGGGAAGTTCTGTGAGGATATTCTCGGTGACGTCATCAAAGCAGAGCCTTACAAAATAAGATAGAAATGTCGCATTGGACGATGCGGGTAGAGAGGGTTGAACCCGACCTGTCGAGGGTTTAACCCATCCGAATTGAGGGATGCAGTTTTTGAGGTTGGACAGCTGACAGACAGTCGCCCTCTAGCTTGTTCCGCTAGCCTCTATTTTTATACACCTAGTAGAGCGCGTTAGCAACGCCATGGCCTCATTTGCCATGACCATTCATCACCCTGTAATGAATTGTAACCGAGTCATCTTGTGTGGCTACAACTGTCACTGTGATTCCAAAAATACAAAAGATGAACAACTATAACAATGAGTCGTCAATCAAGCCTTTTTATGTAAATTTAAGAAGCTATATTTCGGAGCAAAATAACTCTTCATTAGATCTTCCAAAAAGTCGTCACCAGCAGCAACATCAACACGACACCGTCGGATAGTGGTACACCGAACTGAACAGACGAGTCGTAATTTGTGTCTGGACGAAAATTACGATAACAAAATTATCCTGTATAAAGGATTATTAGTAGGACGCNNCGTCAACAGCAGCAACATCAACACGACACCGTCGGATAGTGGTACACCGAACTGAACAGACGAGTCGTAATTTGTGTCTGGACGAAAATTACGATAACAAAATTATCCTGTATAAAGGATTATTAGTAGGACGCAAACTTCAAATCGTAGCGCTAGCTTCTGACGATATGAAAACAAAGTGTGACCCAGCGACAGCTTCCGTTCATATGGCAACAAGCTAAGACACCTCGCCAGCCTCCGTCAGTATAAAAAGTAACCAAGGACTACTCGTAAATGCTTACATATTTTGGCAGCGCTAACTGAAGCTGCGCAGACTAGTAATGCCTATGCGGCATTTGCGTATAGACTGGGCAGTACTCAACTCAATACTGCTACAAGCAGGTCCGCCTGCTCCAGCGCTGCATGGCAATCTTACAAAAAAGGCAACTTTTCTGACACAGAGGACACAAGAAAATAGCTAGGTACCTCGCAAAACCTTGCCCCAGCACTTCTAGAAATGCTTTAGTGACGCAACCGCCCACCGCACGCCGGGCCCGTACGACTTCGCCTCGAAGACAATCAGGACACTAGAGCCGTAAACCTGCAGCGAGACGAGTAAATCCAAAGAAACTTGTTACGAGAGGTGAGCTCATTCGTTTAGGTAATCCAATCCTCTGTAGGAATCACAAAGCCTTAGGTACAAGAGACCACGGAGAAAAACCAATTCCATCACCTTGATTAAAGCTGATTTTATCCAGGACGGGGAGAGGGCTTTGGACAGACAGGTTCTTTCGCTTGTCAAACTTTGGTATGTATAGGCTATGGTCTGGGTGCAAGGACACGCTGCCGAGCGGCAATGATGAGTTTGAGGAGATTTGTGTTTTATACGATTATTTAGGTAATAGGTATCGAGTACCTACAGCATCTACCTACATGAACACGCATGTCCTGCGTGGCAAGGGACATGCTACGTTAGAAAAACTAGAACAAAAGTATTCCCGCAGTACGGTACAGTGCATACTCACAGGGCTAGAATTTGCAAATCTCACAAACTGTAAAGAACAACAAAGACGTGAAACCAGGAAAATATTCTGTTCATCAGACGCTTCATAAAACAATTGTCCGATGTTTAATCGTTTATTTAATGCTTCAACATTGGAAAGTTTAGAAAAAATGAGCTAGGGGGACCGCGCTGCGCTGGCAAAGAGAGGGCGCGCGCACAGCACCTGCGCAGGCCGTTCAAAGACACCAGTTTCTACTCACTGTAGGCAGCAGGCAAATGTTACAAGAGCAGACAATCTTTGTGGACTCGAAGCGTCAGAATCAACACCTCGCATTTTGTGAACGTGCCTCAGCTTCCTTTGAAGAGGGTGCCCGACGGCACTCGATAAAGCGAGCGAACCATCGCGCGCAGGTCAACAAAGACTCGACACTCGACAGGCTGTGGTCCGTATCGAGTAGAGCTTTGTTCAAATGAGTCAAAAGATTTAAATTTTGGTTATGTTCAGCATAGAGAACTGCAGGTCTAATTAGAAGGCTGCCAAACATGACAGGAAAGAGCTCCCATGTACGAGTTCCATGAAATTATGAAGGAAAAACCGGCGTATATTTCTAGGAAATAATAACGTTACAAAGGATACAATAACAAAACTAGACGGCATAACAGCGTAGAGCCAAACTGCAGGGACGAGACGGTGTGGTCCCACTATAGCTTTTAGCCAACCCCAGCAGCCGAGGTTGGCTGTTACGCAAATTACTTCAGATGAGCTATGCTGCGCCGACCATCAGTCATGCTGAGCCAGCGAGGCTCCTGGACCTGGAGAGCCGTGAGACAGGCAGCTACAGTGGCGGAGACACCGAACATTCGCCACAGCACTGGTTCAGTTAGTCTGCATGCATGGGTGCACACTGTATGAACACCCGTGGCTTTACAATATACATGCGTTTCACACGGGATCTTCAGTATACGAGTTTAATAACAGAGTAGGTATATCACACACACCAAAACTCAACGGCGTGTATCTATGGAAAGAACAAGCGCTGCTTCATCACATGCTTTCACAAGCGATCACGCAGCGTGTTTCTACATGAGCTTGACAACCGAGTTTGTCATACAAACTCGCCGAAACAAAGTGATAAGAGCGCCAGCTCCCTTTGATATGGAAACATGCGTGAAAGCCACGCACGTTTATACAAGGCTTCCTTGAGCATAATACAAGGGCACACTAGCTGGGTAAGTACGGCCTCAGTAACTAATGAGAAATATGCCAAGGAAGAGATCAAGAACGGGCATAAGTCAAGAATATGTTCTCGTTTATAAATGACCATGCATGCATTGCATAAATTCGGACATAAACAAGTTAAAACTATACCTACGAAAGGAAAAGATGCAGCAAACATCAATAACGTGTAATGCGCGTCAGTTGTCTCACCCATCGTCTCCACTGGTAATTAGAACGTCCTCTGCTGTAGTCAGTAGTAGGCATTAGCTAATGTTCAGCATAGGAGTACCATTGGCCATACGAAAATGTCGGAAGGAAGGGCACTGTAGTGGGTAAATGTGAATGCAAGTAAGTTAGCGTTTCTTGAAAAGACATCACTGCATCCAGGACGCCAAAATAAAATCTGGCAGCAGTAGCATAGACTGAACGGCGAGTCCATCAAGCACAAGGAACAACTACCTACCTATACTGTTTCAGATATTGCCCGATGCTGTTGCTATCAACTTTTACCGGAAGCGTATAATGTCATGATTACATTGAGTACCTCAAGCCTCCGTTTTCACACATTATATAAAGCGATCTCACAGAGGAAGATGGGACATCAGTATGTCGAGAGAAACGATGACCCCATGCACGATGGTGTTCCCACTCAGGATGAAGGGCATTGGAACAGTAATTGCGGTAAGAAGAGGAAGAACAGAGGAAACTATAGAATCAGTACAAGTATAAAAGCGGAAGGAAGCATGAAAAAAGACGTACGGAAGGCCTGGCAAAGCTAACGTAACCTACAGGATTAACCTGGCGTTGCTGCTCTCCATAAAATATGATCAGCGAACCTAACTAACCCCATGGCCTATCCTATGCCCCTGAGGGGACAGACGTACATAGTAGTAGTAGTAGCAGCAGCACAAAACTACTAGCGCATCAGGGACACAATGTCTATATCGGGCGGAACTATTCCTGTGGTTTAACACAGGCCCGTGCGCCACTAGGGCGCGAAGTACGTCTCGTTTCAAATTATCAATGATTTTTGTCTCGGCTTTTCTGCCGGTAGGTCTGAGATTCTATAAATAGTCAGTGCACTACTGACAGGAAAAAGGGGCAAGCTATGCATCTCCAACCCCCGGGCACGACTGAACGCTTTCGCTCAGCTACGCCGCGCAGGGGAAGGAGACGAAAAACAAGAAGTTAGAAGTCTATCGCGAACAGGTCGGCCACCACGATCAGCGCCCCACCTCCCGAAACAGAAGGGGAAGTATTGAGAGCCTACCTAACTTTACAAAACTAACCTCGTCAGCAGGAACTGCGGCAAGCTGCAACATCCACTACGGAGAAGGCACTAGGGACCCTTGGGGTTGTGAGGCAGACGTAGGTACATAGCAACGTTGGGTGACCTCAGTCGAAACGGGTCACACAGCAGTGACGGGAAGTCATGGTACACCCACGTGCACTCGTTAGCCTGTCTTATTTGGTACATGTCACACTTATTGCTTTCATGTTGTATTCAAGCAACATCACGAGTCAATTAAGTTCCAGCTATCTCTCTTCGCTCATCATTGTAAGACACTAAACGCTCTTCCTGAGGGGCAGCTAGCGAGGCACAAACTAGGAAAACACCAGCACACTATACTCAGAAACATCGCAATAGGTTGAGGATGCCTCCCTGGCAGCACTGAGACCAGTGCAGCTGTGGACAACAGAGGACGATACGGCTGCATCACAACAGTCTGCAACAGCAGCACGGGTTACAGTATGTACGCCGCACAGCAGCATGGTGCATGTAACACGCGAGTGACGGCTGTGCACCGTTCCAACAGTGATCATCAACTGAATGCTTTATAAATGGAAGGTAATTTAAAAAAAAAAAACAAAGAGATAGCAGTTTCGCCGTGACAGTAACACAAGGCACCGTAGAACATCAACTCAGCTAGAGAAACGATCGGACAATTTTGATTGTTGCTACACCAGTCGTGGGGCTACGAGCGAGAGCGTACAGCAACAGCCCACAATCCACGAGCAAAGTTCAGGCAATTCAGCTCAATATCATTCGCATTACTTGAGATGGCAGCGAAGTTCACCTCTTCCAAAGGTGCCACAAAAGGCCAACCGGCTGGCCAGATCGCAAGACATCAGCAGGGGCCTAACCAAGGCAAGAGACCCACACGGCAAATATCGACCGCCTCCCTGGCCACCAACCTCATTACGGACCTAAGGGAAAGTCCACCCAAGCAGCCACGTCTACCGCTGCCCGCTTTCATTTCACATTTCGAAAATATAACTTCCGTGTCGACTACTGCAGTGCAGCGTGAGGCTGTCAAATATGAAGGTGAGCTGGGAACTAAGGTACCTTATCAAATATACGGCCGCACACATTACGCACTTTATTATACTTTTCATCCGTTAAGCAAATCTCGAACATACGTAATTCCAGGAATTCTCTCCAAGAAAGACTACTGCGGGTTTCCATAAACATAACTTTAGCGTCATTTCATTCTAAAAATAAAAAGACGCGCTCACTAAAGACAAGCTCATCTTGGATAAAGCGATCGCAGATAATCTTTCAGTAAAGCGGGTTTGTGTGAGAAATTTAACAGTGACATTATTAGTAGAGATGCCGCGATGCATTTTACTCGTATGAAATGACTAGTGTGAAGTATTTTAGCCTTGTATTACTATATATCGGGCCCCGTCCAATATAAGAATGGCGACGCTAATATTATTCAAAGCGTAGAAATTTTCTTAAATTATAATACTTCTCCATGCATGAGGCGAACTATTGAACAAGGAACATTACTCAGACAAAAGCACAGTTGTTTCGCCTGACGAACTTATAGTAACGAAAGTTAAGCATAAGTATGTAAATACGATAGGTACTTAACGTCGAACAGTAATCAAAGCTTTCCCACCAAATGCTCTTTATAAATATTTTTTCACGCACCACCAAGTATAGAGCAGATGCCAGCTTGTTAGAGAAAGTGAATTGTACAACGTGATTTTTCGCATCGTACCTCGCGTAACTTGAGAGAAATGCTCGTCAAAATAGGCTGTCGCAACTGTCACGTTCAGACTATGGCGCCGAGTTAACGGTAACGCCCAGAAATGATAGTAGAGTGCGCCAGTAACACGATGTTGTGGGCTTCCTGATAGCATTACATTCTTGATGAAATCGTTAATTAAAAATACACATTTTGCTTTCAAGATTACGGTATGCTACGCAAACTCTATATAACTTGTGACGATAGACTTATAAAGTACCCCGTAAAGAGTATCGCGCAAATACACATACCGATACACTACGTCTCTGCCCCGCTGTCTTCCGCAGAAAACAAGAAAAATCTCACTATTTGCACAAGATCAAAAGATCCCATCAGGTGTTTTATTTATCAGGTATTATCATAGAGAACTAAATCAACGGCACAACGAAGGAACGTTTAGGCCAACACTGGTGTATAACACGGTGACATGAAGCGCTCAATGTGACAGCAGGATCTGCGGATTGCCTGGCGAAAAGTAGTATCTATATTTCCGCTTGGGAGGATTCTCACAGTCAATTCTGTAGTGAAGCAGCGCACACTTAACATTTTTACAGTAGTTATCAAACGAAACCAAAACTTTATTTCTTAGCGCAAATCAAGCCACAATGCACAAAATGGCAGTAGGAAGCAGAAGTCAGCAGTTGCACTTAATTGAAGCCGTTCGGAGAGAAAAGAAAAAACGTCGGTGTCGCCATGGCCTCTACGCTGACACTGCTGCTCTTCGCACGAAACCGAAAAACCGCCAAGAAAGCAGGTAAGAACGCCGCTCCAATCTTTCCTGTAGTTCGGACACACCCACTAAAAAGTGCCACTTTTAAGCAGATCGCACGATCGTCGGTGCAGCCATTTTAAAACGAACTGGATTCATTACAGCAACTGAGGTGACTTGATTTCTACCATACGTGACAAGTGAGATGGAGACTTTCTAGCGCCAGTCACACCGCTACATGGGTGACATGTTCCCAGTGGGTGTGGGGCTGCCTCGCCGTGCTTGGCCTTGACGGTGCCGGATGGATGCTGCCCTGAAGTGGCAGGTGTATACGCACACTGCTGGTGAGGTCACTAATTCCAATACATATTGACAGGTCGCTATGCAATTGCAGGCCCATGTTACTGGCGGAGACATCGATCGGGCTCGCTTTCGCCTCGTCGATTCTGTCATTCATTAAAAATTCAAATCAGCATAGCTATAGACCTACAAAACTGGAACACAAACCACAAAATACCGTACCTAACTTCAACTATTGGAATGTGCCTATTGTCCTCTCTGCTGACAGGCATCTATTTATATTCTAGACTCAGATGTTTTGTTCAGAATAATCAAACGGAATCTTAGTTAAAGTTGTAGATTTCCTTTATCGCTCATCTGCACTGCGAGATGCCACATGAAAAACCCCCATGCTTTCAAATGTAGGAAGCACTTGAAAAAAGCAAACGTTGTTCCGCACACGGCGTCGTGTAGAGCAGAAACTGAAGGGCAACAAAGCAATTAGGTCCTACGTTTGGCATACAGAAAGGCCGTTGGGATGGCAAGCGACGGTGATATAGGTACGCAAGTACTCAATGAGGCGCGCAATGGAATGTTGCTCGCCAGCTAACTGCTTTCTGTAAAGCTGGCGTGGAGAAGTTTAGATATACCTATATATGTACAGGAGCTCAGCATTACCGTGACTCCCAACACGCAGCAGTCAGACAGCGAATGGCCAGACGACAGAGAGTGACACTGCCGTATAAACTAATGGCGTGACTGTGACACAGCTACAAAGGCTGCGTATATCGCCTATGGCAGTCCAGTCCCTCCATGACATCTGACGACAACATCAAACTGCGTTAATTACGTCCGCCCAAGTACCTACGTCATTGTAATTACACATTCGCCTCTGTTGGCCTAATTTCGGCCATGACTGGCTACAAATCTTGGATTCCATAAGCCTATTGTCTAATGTCAATATTTACGAGATTACCTCCCTCTAACATTTTCAACTGAATGCAGTTACCGCAGTATAATAAGAACGTGACATAGCTCACTCCCGATGGAAGATAGGGGACAAAGAGCCATTATCTACACGAGGAAGCATAGCATCGGTTGTTGGTCAAAACATTACCGATTGGGTGGCAAATCATCACCACAGCTGCAAAGCATATACGACTCTTACTATGAACAATAAGTTAAACGCAAGAGAAAATGGGACGCAAGCTAATACAAATTTCCAGCAGTCTAACTACAGAGTTCAATATTGTTTGACAGCCGAGACACGGCAGCAAGTGAGGCTGAAGCTATTATACCAGAGTGCAGCTCTTCCTCAGCACGAACTTCATTACAAGCAAGAAATTATAGTCGCACAACACATTATTATAGCAACAACATTTTTGTATCTCATTTTCTCTAATCTAGCTGGCCGGATTTTTGGAAGCTTTGAGTTTTTAACACCAAGCAATATATCAAAATCGAAAGGTAGAGAAAAAGAGGGACAGAGGTTAAAGGTTAGGAAAGGTCAGTGATTGCAGAAGTGTTAAGAGGCAGAAACAGCCAAACATGGTCCCCCGGCCGACAGAAGCATGCACTCCTGCAACATCGAACAAAGCCTTAAAATGCAAGAAAAAAGTTGCCGAGGTACTTGCAGGGGGTGCTGGACCCCGGGGTCACAGAACATACAGAGAGCTTTCCTGATTTCCAAGTAACATAGACCATTGTTGGCGAATGTTCCAGAAATCAAATATGCATGCGCATTGTAGATTGCGACGCGCATCTTCCACCATTGAAACATCAGGATGTAGTAGGTAAATTTCAGTTTTCTCCGAATGGGAAGCACCTGCTGTGATAGCTATGAATATACCGTATGAGAAATTACCGTCATTGTATATTTATCAAATCCTGCAGTCCAAGCACACTAACACAAAAATTACATGCAAAAATCTGCATCACATGCAATCAAATTGGGAAATTTGAAGTAATAGAAAGTGCGGTGCAAGTCGATGGTATAACCTTCGAGAAAAAGAGAACTGATACAAGAAGAGCATAATTGAAGTCTGGAGTTGCTTTTAACCTTCTCTCCCCTACGCCTCAGAGATCGTAAAGAGATTATACAAGAGGAGGGAGAGTCTCATAAGAAAATATGTAAAGGGCAAGTTTCTTAAAACGGTTCAATTCAAAAGGCAGAATTGGAAACAGATCCACGTACTAAATCTCCCAAGCGAAAAGTTCAACAACAACCAACAGCAAAGATTTACTGAGCTGCAAAACGCGTAGGAAGAGTAGGTACATTTTGTTTTGTAAAAGGGCACACTTGCAAATGCGCACAGTTGCAAATGCAAAATTCATCATTATGAAGGTTCAAACTAAAAATCTAATGAAACAAAAACTAATAAATATTGCTAACTGAAATGAAAGTCTCAAGATCATAGAGGAATCTGGAGAGAAGGGAAAAAATAAAGCATCATTAGCAGAAGTATGAAAAGGGAAAGAACCAAAAGAGACCAATTAAACTCTTTAATGCAGTTCACATGAGACGCCTCAATTTGAAATCCTGCTTAAAGCGAAACCGATCAGTCTAATTATAAACGACATGTCTGTTCAAATTTAAGCGTCCAGACCCTTGACCCGTAGGTTATTATTAACACTCTAAAAAAACAATCATAAAAGTATTAAACTGATTGTACAAACTATGTTGGTTACTAATTTAAATTATTTGCCAAGATAGCGATAATCTTAACCCTGGAACGGTACACGTACCTTGGTCGTTCCGTAAATGGTACACCTGAGCCAGACAGACCCGAAGTAACAAATAAAAAATATATATTTGGGTTGCTTTATTGAACCTCTGACAACTGATAAACCTTCTTGGTCCCGTTTCTCATCAACTGATGAATATACATTCAAAATTTACTTCTTTCTACATCTTTGACGAAGCGTCAAATGAAAGGAATCAAGAAAAACACCCACTTAGCACTTATAGTACACCTGGATCTCACAGACCCGAATGTTATTTCTTCCATTATATCTGAAAACAGAGGGAGACTTGGAATGCTACACACCCATACTCAGAACCACTATCAAATCCTAGTAAGCTATTAAAAAGGACAGTGATATGCGTCATCTACAAATAGCTAAACTCAAAGGTGGCATGAACATGTCGGGTCTCTCAGGCCAGGGTGTACCCAGGGTTAATCCAGAAAGCAAAGAGCGTAACAGTTGCATTCTTTGCTTCCTGAGTTAATCTAATGGAGGCTATCTTCAGGTGTTCCGATTTAAATAAAAATATCTTTTAGACATATCCCTTATGTTTTAACCCTGATTTTCACAGCTTGCAAAAGACTGAACAATCCTTATTAATATTATATTGAAGAGTTTAATAATTTTTTCACATCGCCAGTCTAAAAGAAGAAGAAATAAAGTACCGTACATACAAAATGTTGATAGAAATGTTGCCACACCAGACTACACCCATGGTCACCGGTAGTCGAGAAAAAGAGGAAGAACAGAACAACAAATAGGGAGGTACCTCCTAGCAGAAGGAGTATGGAACGGAAGGAAACGAAGTAAGCATGAAAGAAAGGCGTCTCCAAGGCGTAGCAAGGCTAAGGTACCTGATGAGGCTCCCTGCAGGTGCAACTCTCCACAACATAGGATAGGCGCTAGCAACTAACCAAATGAACAAATTTGTTTTATTGGCAGGACTCCTCTAACTATTGACGAACTATATTGAAAAATTGAATTCAATGACTTGATTAAATATTCCCTCTTCGAGGATCGGCATCTCCTTCACTAACTGTCTAATACGGTTCTTCAAACATCAATGCGACTCTGACAAGGTTTGTGCATGGATGGTTGCCTTCCCTCCGGCGCAAAATGGGTAACCATGAGAGTAGTGCAAATAATTGGTTAACTATTGCTATCTCGTCACGCTGCATAACTGTAGGGTAGATCAAGCTGGATGTAGCGTAGAGAACAGCTGCAGAGGCGCAAGGTTTGGTGTGCGACTCCGATTCCAATTTCACAAAGTATCCAGGCTGCCTGAAACTAAGGCACCAGTTGGATTCCAGCTCTGATCTCGGCTTCGCACCATGACTTGGACGCTTCAGCGCAGTCGTTCGCATCTTCTTGTGTGCCAGGCACCTCTGAAAAACTTTCAGTACGTTCTCGCACCCCAACAAAATTGGTAACTCCTCTGATGATAAAGAATGAAATTATACTAATTTAAAACGTCGTACATTC
>LQNS02276622.1:14705886-14723895 GCA_001587735.2 Parhyale hawaiensis
CGAGACATTCATTGCAACTCGCACGGGGTAGATTCGCTGCATGCGAGCATCGTAACAAATGCCGGTCAAAAGCCAAGAAATTCTCCGAGTGGGGACTACGTGTAAGCAGCTACGCCACGGCAACATAGTGAGATACTACATATATGTACTTGAGATAAGGAGAGCGTATGCTGTACAGTGTGTGAGAGAGAGGAGTTCAAGTTTTCATGGAGGCCCTAAAGAGAAGACAGGGTAGACGCTCAGGCCGGGCTGGTAGCGGCAGGTCTGCCAAACCTGTTCTTATGAAAGGAGTCTTTCACGGGAGGAGGATACGCGCTGCCCGTTCCTCTTCTATCGAGGGTAGATAGGCAGAATGTGATACCCTTCCTGCTCACACTCATCATGACTGCTGAGAACGGGTCCGCAGCAGGCACTGCTGCACTGATCATGAGAGTCAAACACAACACCTTCATAGGCATCGCTGGTTTCAAACGAAGCTGTCACTCAACTGTGTATTACTGTGAAGCGACTGACGATAATTATATCGCAAGATGAAGAAATACTGCATTATATGTGACTAGGCATACCCAACACTCACGCTGCTAACTTCCTTCCCATACGTGTTGAAGCGCTAAGCCACTGCCCAAGTGATGCTCACCTGCAACAGCATGAGATGCTTAGCGACGCAAGCCGAAACTATGATATAAAATACACGGCCAGGCTACAGGTTAGCACGTACTTCGTAGTGGTGGAGAATGATATAAATATGGCCTGTATGTCGCAATATGAACACTGATGAAAGCTAAACAGGCAGCGCAGTACCGAACGTAAACGAATACCGTACGGTCGGCTTGCCATGCATTTTGGCCTTATTACGGCTTTATTCCCAATTGAATCCTCCCTACCAATACTTACACTAAGATCCAACGAGAGAAAAAAGGAAGGGACGCGAACAGTTAGTCAAGAGAAAGGTGAAACCCATGCACGGGGGTGTTCCCATGGTGGATTAAAGAAGCAAAATCGCTAGGAAAAAAATGACTCGAAGGCTAAGGAGATGCTTAGGAAACCTGCAGGTGCCGTGGTGGTGCGACTCGCCATGTCAAATAGGATGGGCGACCCAGAGCTGACCCTAGTGCGGGGGTTCCCCCTCAGAGGAGCTCGCACCCCCTGGGGATGCGATATCAGCGAGGAGGAAGTGTGAAACTTTGGATTATTTTAATGTCATACAAAAGTTAGCTTGAATTTGAGGCACAAAATTTAGCGTAATTTTAATTCTTGACTAGAACACTCTGAGAGCGCATACCTCCGCCAAGAAGGCAACGGTTACGAAAAAAAAATTGGTTCTGAGACCATGATTTACCTCAACACCAAAATCTAATCATTTGTACCTTTCAACAGTGGTAACAGATTCAGTAATTTTTTGGAGATCCGTTCCTAACTTATTGAGTTATGTTGCTAACAAACATTATGACAAACATGAGTCAAATATCCAAACGAACCAACCAATCTGCGCCAAAACTTAATCATATAACATTACTAATAACTCCTATAAATATCATAAAGGTCCGTTCATTATTTTTTCAGTTATTGTGTTAACAAGCATAAAAAAAAACAGCGACAAAGAAATGAACGAACAAACGGATCATTACAAAAATTCGGCTATTTACTCTTCTGTGATATACCTAACAACCCATGTACATTTCATAAAAACCCCTCCATAACTTTTTGAGTTAAAGCATTGAGAAAAATGAGGGAGACATACAATAAAACGGATGGACGGATCTTCACCAAAAGTTAATCATATGTTCTTTTCAACATACCTAACAGTCCCAGTAAATTTCATTCAAATCCGTTCGCAACTTTTTGAATTATCTTGGTGACAGACAGCATAACAGACAGACAGACAAAGCCGACGAAAACATATCTTCCTTGGCGGAAGTAATTATCAATATATGAGTTCACAATCACCCGAGCGCAGCGAAGAGCCGTGATAATGTTTTCGTAGAAGATTTAAGTATATTTGTATGTGTATATATTTGTCTGTCCACCCAGAAAGAGGTAGAAGGAGTTGAGTAATGTTCATGATTTTTTGTAGAGTCTGGTGAGTTGATCTAGAAGTGACCAATGCCAAAACACAAGAATTAGATGGCCATCAAAAATGACGACGATGAATGTTGTTGTTTGTCCACTCAGAAAGAGGCAGAAGGAGTTGAGTCATGATAATATTTTATTTTAGACAGTCAAGTAACTTGATTGAGATGTAAAAAACGCCAGAATTCTAGAGTAAGCAGACCATAAAAAATGACGGCGTTCAATTTACTCCCACCGCGGGTAATGGTCTTACACCACAAGGCGTTCTGGTTTTGTAGGGGTGCGAGCATGCATCACAAGTTTTCTCGGTATACGCAGGCATAGATGAGGTTAGGAACCGCTGCACTGGTGTATCTGATGGCTACAAATACGGCACCAAGGAACTTATACCAGCACTTCACTGTCCCTACTCCCCGTTGCTATTCTGCAGCGGAGGATGCGGTGCACCTGCAGGCCGCATGCTGAATTTCCGGTTTAAGATACTGAAAGAGGCGAGCGCAACCAATTCCACCTCAATTTCTCCACTGCCGCGAATTGCTGCGCAGGTAAATAAGAACCTCTGGTGTTTGCGCGACTCGTGCTGCAAAATGTCCCGTGCCTCTGTTGCATACACAATATAAACGTTTGTTATAAGGACGGTTTGTGCGAATCCTTCGAGCGCAATAGTATTTATACACAGTTAAACAGATAAATGCATGATCTATATTGGAATAATGACATACGATGCATTTTTCTACCATAGTTACCGTCGAGTAGTTGAATATATTTATGTATGCAAATATCTTATTCTTATCACAATTACCGTAGTGCTGTATAAATAGGTGTTCCAATAACTTGGACTGATTTTGAATGTGAATTAAGCTTCAGCGCCTAATAATTTTTTCGTTTTCTTTCAGAAAAACAACTTCGGGCTCTGGCAGTTTCAACCATTTCATCAGCCCATCTGGGACAATTCTGGTTATTAAAGAATCCCCAAGGCTAATATGGGCTTCATTACACAAGATTACTTTTTGCGATAAATCCTCAAAACGACCTGTCTTTGGTCCTACATACACCCAATAGTAAGCAGGCTTCAGTTCTGGTGTCAACTGAATTTCGTGAACGTGTAAAAATAAATCTTTCGTCAAAGTTCGATATAGGTAATGTCGTGGAATGGATTAATTCGCGTGCGCGGTGACGGAGAGAAATGTCAGGATACTCGGCCAGGCCATTATACATGCACATGTTCGCGTAATGCAGCAATGTTTTCAGTTCAGAGGCGTAAACGAGAACTAACGCAATGGCATTTTCACGTCACCGACGCAGTTTGTTCAAATTTACGAGCAGTTTCCCAATTGGTCTGTAATATTTCCGAAAAAATCACGTATTAGCCTACTCAAAATGCATATTTAATTGAACGACCATTTTTGTAATATGCTTCGATAACTTTAACACGTTCGATTCTTTCCATAGCTGAATATACTAACAACTAATGTTATTTAGGCTGAAAGAAAAATATCACTATATACATAAACGCTGGAAATTAATTCAGAGTTAAAATCAGTCCATGTTATAGGAACATCCTTTATATGTATACTCGCACGTTGTATTTATCACGGGTTATGCAGTATGAGATAACGTGACAGAAATCGAGCCTTGACCAACACTCGTAAGAATTAATGAGCAGACTCATGGGTGGTCCCTTTGTTGAGTAAGATGAAACTGGCTTCAAATTTTCAAGTGAATCGCAGACTACTTCTTTTGCGTTGGCGAATTTTCACGAAGCAGAAACAAGGCCAAGTTTTTCGCTAACTGAAATAATTGACCTTAGTATTACCTTCGTATCCAGCATAATACACTGGCAGGCAGACAGCGGATAGTTATATGCGCGTATGGAATAGGCCGAACACAATTCGTTTGATAGTTTGCATTGAGAATCCAGTAACCAGATACGATGTACCGGTACTGTATCTTCGAAAGCAGAACGTCGCCTTATAGCGATGTGAACGATAAGGCTGCAAATTCGGTGCCATCATTTCAGCAGCCCGGCCACGCTAGTACAAAGGAAAATTTCACTTGGCCCCAAGAATACTGGAAAACTATACACCGCTGCAGCATCTAAATGAAGATTCCTTCAATCCAAGGAATCATACGCTAGCGCGCTTTGCTAGAGTTGAGTGACAGGCATTACGAAGACTCTACAACTCATGAGATCGAAAGAGAAAAATCCCGCCAACATTCAAGCCTTTTACAGCGAGGGCAGGAGAGTGGCCGAGTGTGGGACTCCGCCCTCCTCTGAGGGTCAGAAGACGCAGGGTGTGGTGCCCTGCAGACGGGGCCAGCACTACACAACACAGGGCATGATTGCCACGGCGGCCACACTGTTGTGTGTCTAGTCTGTTCGCTAAGCCAGCCAGTCTCTTTAAGTTTGAACTGCATTAGAGCTAAGGATGTTGTATACTTTTCTGCTTTTAAATGGGACACAGCAACGCATTAGGAGGCTCAGCTGACAGCACTCATTCACATTCCTGTCATGTGAAGCGGCCGCTAAGTGCTGTATCATGAGGTAATAGAGTTACGCGCGCCAAGCATTTGGTTTTCATCAAAGTTGAAACATTTTCGGCACCGTACTCGCATAACGACGGCAACACCTGTCTGCACATACCACTGACGTAAAATAAAGTGAATCTGCGCAGATGCAAACAAACGGCTGCCATTTTCGTGAAACACCACAAGTAGCGGACGAGTGCCGAATAAAATGTTACTATGGGTGAAAATAGTAATTTTTAGCATAAAATGAGAAGACTGCATTCGTTTTTGAATTAGGTAACAAGCGACACCGAAAAGATCTAAAATCTCGGGAAGAGATCATCGAACTGTAAAGAAACTTACGGACATTTCTACTGTCCGTTTGAGGGCTGACAAAGGCTATTTCCAAGTGTATACCACACCCCGTATAGCGTTTAAAGTTGTGAAGAACCAGAGTGTGACTAGTCAAAATATTCAAAACGCTGCGGTAGGGGAAGATATTTTGAAATGTATCAGGTGACACCTCCTGTACAAGGAGGCAAGAATGTGAAACGTAAACAAGGTCAGTGTGAAGATTCTTTAGGCACAAAGTACAGGCAATTGGACAAACGCCTGCTGCATATGAAGGTAGAGTTTGAAGTAGTCCTCTTTACTGACGAATGCTGTGCCACCGTGGACGGACTAGATGGATGGAGTACCGTAGTTGGGGAGCCAGGGGGATTTTATTCACACTATTGCATGAGTACAAAAGGTTTGAATGTGTAATTGTATTGTAAATCACCTGCCAATGGAAGAATGGGGCGTCTTTAAGTTACATAATCCTGGGCTTTGGGTTACTAATTAGGAAGTGTCTAGGCAGCCGACAATGGCGGCTGCCTAGACTCTAGGCTGCGCAGCCGACAGTGTCGGTCACGCAGGCTCTGAGCTAGCTAGACGGCCAACAATGTCGGTTTTGATAGCTGCCGACAATACAATAGCCCAACATAGGGTAGAATGATTACTTTTATCTATATTATTTGCTGGGCTATCTCAAAAGAATTAATGTAAAGAAAGGAAATTCTAGGATTCACCTAGATATTCTGATTGTCAAATGTATATGACTTTAACATATATATATGTATCATATTCATCTTTTCATGAGAATTATTCTTCATTTTGGTATGTCATATGAAACGAAAATAATGAAACAAAATATAGCTACATTTTAATATATGGCCTAGACAGGGGCGTAACTAAGGTAGTTAGCGCCCGGGGGCGCTAACGTCGTTCACGACCGCTTTGTGTGCGTGTTTGTGTACGCAAATCGTGTGCGTGTGAGCGGCGTTCAAGTTGGCGCGCCGCGCTGCTCGCTGATTAAGTTAGGTTACCTAACCTAACCTTACCTAACCTAACCTTAGCTAACCTTACCTAACCTAACCTTACCTAACCTAACCTTACCTAACCTAACCCGATTTCACCATTGACTCCTTACCTAACCTTTCTAACCGTTAGGTTAGAAAGTTAGATAAGGAGGTTAGGTAAGGGTAGGTAGGTTAGGTTAGGTAGTGTTTATTTTAGGGGTGGCGCTCGCAGGAAAGCTTACGTGAACGGAAAGTGGTCGTGAACGACGATAGTGCCGCCCGGGGACAAAGCCAATTTGAGCGGAATCCCCCCCCCCCTTCAATTGAGAGAACTTGAGAACTGAATGAGATGGAGTGTTTTTGACACGTCATACTGAATTATATTGTCCGCAGCTATCAAAACCGTCAATGTCGGCTGCCTAGCTAGCCCAGAGCCTGCTTAGCCGACACTGTCGACTGCAGCAGCCTACAGTCTAGGCACTTCCTACTCATTTAAGATACCTACTAATTAATGACCAATTAAAGATTTGTTTAAACTTTAAAGCACAACAAAAATTTTTTTTGCAAATGTTAATTAGTAACCCTAGACACCATATCAACAATTTAAGACGTATTTTTCCTGTGTTTGTAGATAAGGCGGGGTCTTTGGACTCTGAGGGATGCGAGGACCCTCCAAACCGAACTTATGCAAAAGAGGGAGTTCAACAATTTTGATTGATGCTATGGATAAATCCATTTCAAATGAAAAAATGTGCAATTCAAAGCCCTAAAATATCTGGGGTTATTCAAGACAACTACTAATTAACGACTAATTAATTATTGATTTATTTTAAACTCTCATGGGACACAAAAACTCTTTGTATAAGATGCGGCATGGAATGTACATTACGATGTACGACGCAGTTAGTTGATTCATAGTGACCAAATGGGACTCCTAAGGCAAGTCGCGATGTCATAATTACTGCGATTTTCTCATTCGTTATCGTCATCACTGTCTTCATCAGATGATTCCCTCTCACATGGCAGAGGATCATCTTCATCCATACCATTATCTGTAAAACCATCTTTCTGGGTATCAGTCACACACTCACATAGGCAGGCCTATGCACACACGAGTAACACAAGTGACCACTGAGTGATGAGTTTAGCTACACACATTTTCTTTCCGTCCCAGAGAATGAAGCTTTCCTGACAACGGTAGTTGCATGTGTTGAGGGAGAAGATGAAGAAAGAAAAAGCTTAGATGGTGGAGAAAACAACACAAGACCAAGCCTTACCTGCACCGCACCATCAGAAAATCCACGGCGACTCCAGTGCAGTATGATCATCGTACGGCATGGGGGGGGGGGTTGTCGCTTCGTTGTCCTCTCCAACAGAAGGCCTATGTTGCACTACCACACACCGTCACAACTAACCATTCCAGTTCCCTGGGCTCAACTACGAGACACTGTTTTTAGGAATCGCGTTACCACACAGCATGCGAGTGAAGCCTGCAGATATGACAGGTACCTACCTAACGCAATATAAATATACAATATTTAGAATTAAGACGTGATAGGCTTCATGAGTTAAATAATAGAGATATTGCGGAGGGATATTGCTCCAAATCTGTAAGTCTCAAGTACTGATAATACATTGGGCTTCGTTATGAAAAATAGCAGGGTGCTAGAGTAAAAAAAATCCTATATCTTACACATTTTTTTACGTAAGATACATTTTGAAAAATACCTTACAGCAAGGCTGCAGCACAGACTCCAGTGCACTATAGCCTCATAATAATATATCTCCATTGAGATGAGGAGCAGTGGAAGCAGCCGGGGGGTTACCACAAACAGAACCAAGCATTATTTAGCTACGTAGTCATTGACTGCAGCGCTCCGTGCCGTAACTCACGAGCTCTTGTTTACTGTACACAAACACAGTCGTAGTAAATCAAGTATCATTTAGCTATTCATTCACTGAACTACCGAAAGCCACGCACCGCTGGCAGCAAGACGCACTTGACGGAGAATGGATGATAAACGGACGGCGTGCTCAAGAGCAGCGGGTCGAGTGCCATGAGAACCTCTTGGCACTTGTAGATGAAGGCTATCGTACGCAGCGATAAGCTGTGCCAGCAGCGATTCGTAAGGATTACCGGGCCGCTCTGCTGTTCCAAAACTTAGCTTCAGTACCAGCGCGAAAATAGACTGAAGGGTACCAATGCGACCGGCTGCTGCTTGCATAGAATAAAATACATATTCTAGTAGAAACTTAAGAAAAAAACATTACACATTATTTTACGGGATGGCGTACAATGTCGATTAAATAGAAAAAATCCTCTGACGTCATTATCCCGCCAGCAAGCATTAACGCATTGCAGGCTCTGCCGCAAAATATCGCTATGTCTTCCATCGACAACGCATGGAGCGAAAGAGTACAAATGCAAAGAACAACAACAGGTGTAATGCATGACGTGCTCAGTGACTTTGCAGAATCTGAAACGTTTAAAAACCAAATAAATTGACACTCAAATATCCAGTGCGAAAACATTACGAAACGCTTAGGAACGATTACACATAAAGATGCATTAGATAGTGCTTAACCTATTTGCTCCACGCTCCTTTAAGGATATGTTTTTCCCTTCGAGCCCCTCATTGTGTTTTTAAATAATAGTTGTGGCGCTTAGGTTTAGTACCAAATTGTCATATTTTATAAGTAAATAGCACCAAATGTGGAAATAAATTGAGATCGCGCCCCCCTCCCTGGAATCCATTCACGCTCCCCAGGTTAAGAACCATTGCACTACAGGCTACACTGAACGACACACTAATACACCTAACAAACTAACACTGCAATAGACGGTGCAAAAAGCATACACTAAAAAGCTGAAGTGCAGCAAGTTTCGGAAACCATTTGCATCTTATAAAATGGTAGGTACCAGCAGAACGCGGTCAGCTTCTAATTCAAAGAATAAAACAAGGAAGAAAAACAAATGTTTTTTTTCTATATGGCATTATAGACGCGCAGCAACGAATTATCGTAGTTTAATGAAGATAGTAATGAGAAACCAACAAAAAATGAAGGCATAAAACCACGCAGCTGAGTGACAGGGAATTGGCCCTAACGCATGCCATCAAGGGCCAATTATAAGTCCATTGGTGGAATAAAAGTTGAACGAAGCCATAACAGCAGTTGTTCCTAAAAACTAAAAAAAAATGGGGACCAGTGTACAGAATACGGATTTTAAAAGCAGCACCGAAAGTATAACAAGTTTATCAGCTTCACTTATGTAGGTATAACCTCTGTTAGCTAAGATAGTGCCGCACGTACACAGCATACTACGGCCCTTGGCAGTCAGTAGGTACCTTCTGTAATATATGTACAGCTGTACAGGATATAATTCTTATTAAATTTTCTCTTAATCATCATTAAAAAGGTATGGACAGTCCTGACAAGGAGCTGTGTACAACAGGTGAATTATTTTTTTCGGCAGAAAATATAAACTTAATGTTTTCTCGTACGCATAGCCAAATATTTAATAATAATTTTAGAAGAAAAAGGCAGAAACTATTGTCTAAAGCTCTACGACTGTGGAACAAATATTCGACGCTTGTGCAGAGAAAGAGCTTAACTATATTTGTGCAGTCTGAATAATATGTAGTTAAGATTTATTGTTCTTATTGCAGAAAATGACTGTCACTAACTGTACAAAAATGACATACCAAAATTTATTGCACCCCCTCAATTTTTTGTATAGACGTATGAAAGATTTATTACATTGCAAACTAATAACGGTCAGTAATAGCAAATGCAGGCAAAACAAACAAAACACGTTCTGCTCCGCAAAATTCTTCATATAACAATGTACGTTCATAACATAACGGAACATATTTTACTCGCTGCGGGCTTCCATGATGCGGGTAGGTCTCAAAATCACCGCCAGCTCTCTTAAAAAAACAACAACGAACTAGACAAACTTAGATAGGCACTCTATTTTCACTAGTTTATAGTAAGACTTAATAGCATAATGTGCAGGAACGTTGTAATGATTTGTTTATGGAAGTCTGAAGATGTTATTTTTATGAGCAACTATCCACTCTTTACTGCCAGGGACCATTCCAGGGGCTACTAGATACCACACGTTTTGGTCTGCTGCTTCCAGGCTTATCATTTTAAGAAACTCAGCATGAAAGAGCAGCTCAGAAGCCGTCATTTTGTCATCGCTGAAAAAAGTTTACGTGTATGTACGCACAGAACTGCATGAATGGGCTCCACTCCGCAGCAGCACAACGGAATTCGTGCCACTTTATCCATAAATGAAGCGCCCAATTAATTATTTCGGTGAATAGACAGGTATTCAGTTGCGGACAAGTACAGGATGTAGCTGCTCAGTAAATACAGCAAATCAGTTGAAAGAATACGCCCAAGTTTAGTTTTAACGTGTTAGGTACGTTCATTGAAGTGAATTTGTAGCAGACGCGTCACAAAGTTCATCATGCATCACCAAGCATGGACGGTAGGTACATCAAACATACACGAATCCGAATGTATCGTGCGAGTCTTGGCGACTCACTATAGTCAACTTTACCTGTGTAGCAACAAGTGAAGATGATATATCGGTGTGCACCTATGAGCAGGTTACTTATAGCTATATATAGCAATTAAACCTTTTGGCGATGTTGCTACGACCATTTGGAGCTTTTGTACTTCACATGTGAATAATATCTTCATGTATCTTACATTCATGTAGTAGTAAATTGAACTAACAAAATCTTTAGAAATCCTACCATACAGCTACACTTAATTACCCTAGAGTGATAAGGAATATTCTGTGTGATTTAATCAAGGCACCGGCACAGTCCTCGTCTCTGTCTTTTGCATTTTGGACCCAGAGAAGCAAGGCTACAAAGGCTGGAGAGGCGAACCAAACGACCGGCAGTGACGGCACCAGAAAAAGCTCCAGCTAGCAACGGTTTACCAAAAAAGGACCAACGTGTGGGATGCTCACAATAAATTAGATTTTTACGGTGATCAACTTTTTTCCCTAGAACGGAGGCGGAACAAAAAATCCAACCAAATATGCTACTAGAATGCACGACATTCATAGCATCTTCGAGAAAATTTACAAATATTTCGCCAATAGACGTTTGGGGCTTCCGAGCAATGTTCAACCAGAGAGGCCTACATTCTAAACGAGCGCAGCATCGTTCTAGCAGGGCCCGGCGAGCCTTAACATTGCCAACGCATCATCGATAATTATAAACCAGAAATATAAGAGAACAAGGCTCTGTCTACAGATAAAGACCAATAAAACTTTTAACAGATTCGAAAGCGATCGCTATCTGACATGGACATGGGTGCCGCTTCAGCATCAGATTATGATACTCCTATCTCAGCTAATTTTTATGTTTACTAAGACTAATTTCCTGTATAATACAGTATACAGAAAATAATTTTTGAAGTAATAATTTGATCTTTGCAAAACAGCATGAAATACATTGGAATTTATAAACTGTCTAACAACACCTATACTTCGAGAGCAAGGTAGGTATTACGGCAACAAGACCACATTAAGGACATGAAAAAGTAATTGGCCAATCTCTGTATGAAACGGAGGCCCAACTTTTTCTGACATATATATATATATATATATATATATATATATATATATATATATGTAGCCAGTTACTTAATCATATCACATTACGAGTAAATTTATCTGAATATGTAGGCACTTCAGCAATGCACACATCCAATACCAAAAATCTTTTCAACTAAAGAGTACCGTACCTACCTATCCTTTATAAGGTACCTAGTATGCTTCACCCAGTCTACGATTCTTCACAGACGCCTACAGCTTACAGTATTGCAGGCTATAGCCATTCAACAGATGGATTTGCCAATAGTTTGCAAAAGAATAACCTGTAATTATCGAAACCTTTTGAGAGGATAATCACCCATGGTGGCATACTGTCAACTGCGTAAATTCGACAGTATTTTTGAAACTTCAAACAGATAATTAGGCCGAGACCTGACGAGCCATGCACGGGCCAGGGCGACGGAATTGAACTAGCACTCCACTGAGCGCTAAGCTCGTGTCCGGAACACTGAACACTTTCTGTATAAAACATTCACTGATCGTAAAAAAATAATACCTGCTTCTGAGATAGTTATTGTGTACAGAAAAATACTTCGCTGTGTAAGATTGCGACCAAAACACAATGCCGACAGATGTGCTTAAATTTAGACGATTGGGTCAAACTCGAGATAATTCTGTAAACAGCAATTCTACTACGGATATTTCAACTACAGTATCGATAAATTAAGAATAACACTGAAATTCAGAGAAAGAAACTGCGTATATATTTTGAAAGATTATGGAGTTCTCTGAAGCACTACCGTAATCGTCTCTGCGATAAGTCCCTCACCCAGTAATGAGGCACTTTTTTTCTGCCAGACTCTACGAAGAGATACGAGACTGGATGCCGGACTGGAGTGGCTTAACTAGCCTAAGCCTTACGAAAGTAATAGGACTGTCTGCCCATTGTAAAGCCCTAAACAGGTACAACAGTGGGTTGTTCTACAGTTACCGGAAATAGATGTAGATGTGAATATCAAAACAGAGGATATTTTATAACAATAGAATTGAAGACAAACATTACAGCGACAACGAAGACAGAGTAAGAGAAATCGAACACATGAGATATCAAGTCGAACAGATGAATCGGGAATAATGTTCAATGATTTAAATGTTAATGACTTGAATAAGAATTGCATTCAAGTGTTGCTACTTTAGATTCGTGGAAATTAAATTCACAAGTTTGCAGGATGTAGCATTACTTAATAAAAATATGAAATGCGTAAGCGACGGAATGTTATCAGTGATTTACGTCACGCGGCGCGCAGGGCTGCTAGTTCTACTATGAGCCCATTGGGGTTGCTGGGTACCTATGCTCTTAAAGCGATAGTTCAATACGGTATTGGGCTTTACTGGGGTATACATACATACATATACAGTATGTTACCTTTGATTATGCAAATACAATTTTCCTTACTCATTTTTCAAGATAAGTGTCAAACATTTGAAATGCTAATAGTAAGTTAGTGACAGGTAGGTATATGATGTAACTACAAAAACAATTAGAGAAAAATAAAACGGAACCATTTACCACGTTTTGGCAACATTTGCTTATCGCACGGGGTTCTGCTGTTACGCCAGATTATGCAATATCACTCTCAAGTCAACATGAGCAAGAAAAGCGGTCTAACCAGTGAAGAAAAGATCAAAGTGACCTCGTTATTGACTTCTGGTAAGACAACACTCGAAGTTTCCAAAGAATTACAGCGTGATCACTGAACAATTAAGGCTTATGCAATTGAAGGTAAGGTCAACCGGAAAACTCCGGATAGAGCCTCTACGAGGAAATTGACTGCTCGGGATATGCGACATTCGAAGGTTTCTATGGCTAGAAAACAACTCTCTACAAGTAAGGCGATATTTGAAGAAGCTGGAGCCCCAATACTAAGCAGAAAGACAAGATGCGAGATTCTGCAGAAGCTAGGGAAAAAGAAAAAGGCAATTAAATGACCACTTCTAACAAAAACTCATAAAGAAAATATGGTCAAATGGGCTGAAGAGAATATGAAAAGGATTTCTTTAATGTCATATTTACTGACGAACACAGAGCCACTATTGATGGTCCAGATGGATGGGTGTCTGGATGGGTCCACCTTGACCGACCTCAACTGACACGGCTTAAGCGTCAACAAGGTGGTGGAAGTGTGATGTTTTGGGCCGGGATAGTAGGTGACACCCTTATTGGTCAATTTGAAGTGGCAGAAGGAGTTAAACTGATTGCAGAAAGGTACTGCCAGTTTTTTGAAGCCAACTTGATTCCATGGCTTGATGAGCAGACTACCGCACGCAGATCCAAACTGGTATTTCAGCACGATAACGCTCCCTCACACCGAGCACGGTACACTGCTAACTGGCTTGCGGATGGAGGATTTAAATAAAAAAGGATTATGACCTGGCCAGCGAATAGCCCCTATTGAAATCCCATTGTGAACCTCTGGGCAATGATCAAAAGGAAGGTCTATGAAATTGGTCGGCAGTTTTCGAGCAAAGTAAGCCTGTGGAATTCAGTAAAAACAGCTGCAGATTCCATTCCACCATCTGATATATCAAACCTGACAAAGTCTGTTGATAATCGCCTAATAAAAATCATGAAAAATGGAAGTTGCCATGTTCAAAATAAACTTATGTTTACCACTTCTGAACACCTATTTCAGTGTTTATTGATTTTTTTGGTTATAATTTTTTGGTTTTGGACGTTTAATAAAAATATTCCTGTTCACTTGTATTTATTTCCTCTTTATGACGTTTTTGTTAACTTGTTGCATAATCTGAGGTAACGGTAAAAAACTGGTAAATAAGCAAATAGTATGATAAACTAAGCAAATGGCTGAACACTTATTTTACAAGTGCTGTTTATATTTGCAACATAGCCATACATTTAGTTAATATTTCAAAGTAAAAAAAAATGTGTTTGCATAATCAAAGGTAACATACTATAGAAGCTTAACTTTCTTTTTTCATTCAAAATTAAAGAAATACGGAAAATGACGGTCAAATATCACAGGTAGAAAATAGGAAAAGAGGAAGACCTGATACGCAAAGACATACGAAGAAATGCACACGTCAAGGTAAGAAATAGAAGTTGATAAATGTTGTCAATATAAGAACCAAAATCATCACAGAAATATTTTTCTTCAAAGAAGTAAATTGCTCAAATTTCATTGTGTATCAGATCTTTCTCTTTTTTCACTGCCGCCATTACAATACATAAGTATATCCTTATTTTAAAAAGGGCTCCAATACGCACAAGCAAAGAATCTTTCGTTCTAAGAGTAGGCTGTATACAGCAATTTGGCTAGGTTAAGCTACACATGGGATGCATTCGGATCATCGCACAGGCTCTAAAGTGATTCTTCTTATTTTTTGAATGGAAACGGCCAATCAAGGCAGATCGATCCATCAAGGTCCGTGACTAAGTTTGCTAATCCCCGCGGAGTTAGCAGGATGACCGTTTGGATGGCCGTACATCATGACCGTGGAACGAAGCCTTGTTTTCTCGGGCACTTGACCGTCCTCACCGATCGTTGACGAATTCGGACGAAAAAAGCCCAACACTCTCGTACCATTTGAAAAATCGCGCGGGAGATGTTAAGATTTTTGTGGAGGAAGGTTTGTCGTAGCAGAGGTAAGGAATTAGTAAAAAAAAACTCATGGGTGATCCGGTGCACTCTTGTAGTTTCGTCTTCCTCCGCGGTGTAAAAATCCTGCTTCAGTTATGGAGTACGGATCTGTTGCAAGTGGCGGTTGAGTGATGTCTCATGACTTCGCTAAGGGGGAACTTAAAATCAACTCTGTCGAATATTTGGGAAAATTTGAATGAAGTGTTGATGTCCTGAGTCAGGACGCATGATAATTCTAAGAAACTGAAGTTGGCCCAGGACTCTGCACCCGCAATAGCTCAAAAGCTGTGTAGGAATATTTACGATAAAGCACCACTCTCTTAACCAAATAATGTGTGGACTTCTTACTCACCAGAATTAAACCTCTGTAAAATATGTAAATACTAGTGTGCACGGCGGTCAAAAACGAGCGTGATGAATCCGGGTCAATACTTCTTCAATAATCATACTTGGGGAACTCATTTGCAGCTCTCAACTTTAATAATCAAAAGATATAAGCGCGGACGATGTCAATTCTATTGAGCAACAAAGGCGCAGTGAAGAAAATGAAGTAGCAAGTCAGAGAACAGAAGATTACGTACCGGCCTATAGCAAGCAAACATATACCTATGTAGATTATTGCGTGACGATTTTCACGCACGGGTCCACTAGTATACATACAGTAGATTGTATATATACATGATTTCATTATTCATCGAACGTGTTCCGAGACCGTAAGGTAAAGGCAACTGCCAAGATCTTGGCAAAAATCCCGAAAAGTGGCAGAACTCATGCGCGGTCACGCGCTGCTTGAGGTTCGATGAGCACAAGGGTTTAGCTAGATAGGATAATTTGCGACACTGACACACAAATTATCAAAATGGGAATCATTTCCACAAACACCTTAAAGTAGGGACTGCGGATGCCATGCCCGGCAACCTCAGCAGTCGCATAGGTTACACAAACTTACAACTTCAGACCAGCTTCAGGAGCATAGACCTTTGCTGGACCGTCATTGTTACTATTATCACTGCAGTCACTCAAAGAGAAGAAAGAAGACACCAGCAGTGCATTAAGAGAAACAGGCAATCCGTACACGCTGAATCATGGCGTTGGTAAACAGCAAGTCGGGAGAGAGGAGTCAACGCAGAAGGAACGAAGATGATAGTACAGTAGACACAAGGTAAAAAGAAAGTTGTCCTTACAACCGGACTTGGATGGCCTCACGAATTCGTACACTTCAACACGAGTTATGGTGAGAAGCTTTCAATTATTTACGTGTCGACATCCAAATGTGAAAAAAGTCGAACTATCTTGAGCTGGAAAAACATTACTGTACTGTAAAGTTTTATGACTTCAAACTTATAAGTAAGTAAAAATAACACGTCGGCAAAAGCAACCCACTGTCAACCTCACTGAAGCAGCACACAACCCCCGCTGAGGGTTGGCTGGGTGATGGACGTTTGCTATGAGTGGGCGGAGGGAATGCATCATCACTAACATCTTCTCGCATTACTATGTCGCGCAGGGTAAACTAAATACTAACTCACATTTCACGTTTAAACTTTATTCTTGCCATTGAAAGTTAAAGATTTTTTTGCCGGCACTGTATAAGACAAATATAATGGAAATGACTTTGATACAACTAGCGACCGACAACCATGCAGTCGTTTCAAAACACGACCGAGCATTTACCTAGAACGTGATAATACAGTTCGAAATGAACAGCCTTGTTTCACCTTCAACATGGAGAACATTTTCCTGCACTTTCTCAAATTCATTACTATCAGTTTAAAAAGATACTGTAGTACAGAGGCATTGTATATTCAACCAGAGAGCACTCTGAGAGCGCATACCTCCGCCAAGCAAGGCAACGGTAACGAAAAATCAAAATTGGCTCGCAAACCATGATTCTCTTTGTATATCAACTCCAAAATCTAATCATTTGTGCCTTTTGATAGTAGTAGCAGTTTCTGCAATTTTCTTGCAGATCCGTTCATAGTTTTTTACTTATGCTGCTAAGGATAGTAATGCTAACAAACATTATGACAGCCATAGCTAAGTCAAACACACAAACGGACCAACCGATTTACTCGAAAATGTAATCATCTATATCTTTAAACATTACTAACAACTGTAAATTCCATTTATTCTTCGCAAAAAAAACCTAACAACTCATGTAAATTTCACTTAAAACAGTCCATAACTTTTTTGAGTAATGGCTCTGAGAAAAATAGGCAGACAAACAAACGGATGGACGGATCTCTACCAAAAGTTAATAATCTGTTACTGTTAGCATACCTAATAATCAATGAAAATTTCATAAAGATCCGTTCATAACTTTTAAGCTATCTTGGGCACAGACAAATGTACAGACAAACCCGACAAAAACATAAACTTCTTGGCGGAGGTAGTAAACAGTAAAGGAAATAAGTGCACTGTAGAGTATGAAGCTGCACGTCCGGTAGTGGTGCAGAACAGGCCAGAAAGTGTTTGGCGTGGCTCGTCACGTCTATACAGCAGCAATAGTTACACATAACGCGCGTTAGACATGCGCGAAGTCCAACGCCATACAAATGTCTTACGTCCACGCAAGGTTGCGACAGAATCAGGAGTAGGTGCAATACGATCGGTGGTGTTACTCCAGAGCTGTTGATCGTATGGTGCTTGCGTGACAGTAGAGAGCGTGTTCCTTCTCACGCGCCAGCGCGCCGGCGTTCGTGAGACGGACGGCCGGTCGAAAGGAGGGAGAGCTAAGAGTGGTGATCAGAGCCAACGCAGCAGGGTCTGCTCGACTGGAGAGCTTGGAGCGGTGATCAGAGCCAACGCAGCAGGGTCTGCTCGACTGGAGAGCTTGGAGCGGTGATCAGAG
>LQNS02276622.1:14771843-14786735 GCA_001587735.2 Parhyale hawaiensis
ACATCAGTGCTTTCAACCAAAAAAGTGATTTTCGTACTCTCAGTTTGTCCTCGACGTTTTGTATTAGAGTACCTTGTTGTCAAAAAATAAGGGCGAAAAATTACATCGACAGCTTTTAATTTTCTTCGAGGTCGTAATTCTTACGGATAGAAGCTGGAGCTCGCCCCACTGCTCGGTGTCCACGTAGGTGATGCTGTGCAGTCCGTCGGCCTGCGCTAACAGAAAGTGCAGTGAAATTACTACTAACCAGTTAATGTTCAGCAGCTGCCGCCATTGACAGAAATAACCCACGCCTGAGCATGGGCTGGGGGATGGAGAGAAATAGGTCTGTATCAATGTTTTATGCGGGACAGAAATATTGGACAGACAACATACTATGTCTGATATCTGTGTCACGATGTGCGCTGTTCGAGCGTAAGTTACCCCAAATTACGAGCTTCAAATGAAGATCCGAAAAAAATAATGGATTCAGCAACGGGTGACGTTTATGTTCTGCGAGATGTATCCTGGCCATTAATTTCGAAAGGAACTGGCAGACCATAGCGTTTGTTGCTCTCTGGAAGCCAAAGTAAGTTCTTTGAACTGTTGAAATTCATTTTACTATTGTACCTTCCGTACACAGAAATACGTGATCCTGTGTCCACGGTGCAATTGGCTCCCCTTACTTCTTCAATAATTGAAAAGGAAAAATAAGTGGCCAAGTGCAAGGAATGTATTCTATATGGCAGAATTCTGGCCTTTAGACTGAACGTTGATATTGTTGTCATTGTTACCACATTGTCATCAACTTCCTATCGTAACTATCCTCGTGTCTATAGGTCTTTATGTGTCCTTAATCACGCTCCAGTGAGGATGATATTGGAAGAAACTTTAGCCTTGAAGTAAGACCCAGCCAAATCACTTGAATAATTTCGAACAGTATCTCTCTTTGAATCTCCGCTATTGGCTTGTCCAGATAGATCGTCCCGATTTTTAGTAGTTCATCTTTCGACTTATTACATCCGCCGAGGAGGTTACGTTTTTGTGTTTGTCTGTTATTCTGCTTGTCTCTTTGTTTGTCGGTCACCAAGATTCCTCAAAAAGTTATGAACGGATCTTTACGAAATATACAGCTATTGTTAGGCATGTTAACAGTAACAGATGATCAACTTTTGGTGAAAATAAGTTCATCTGTCTGTTTGTTTGTTTATCTGTCTGCTTATGTTTTATTAAAGCCATATTCAAAAAATTATTAACGGATTTTCATGAAATTTACGTGAGTTGTTAGGTATATTACGAAGAGTAAATGACCAAATTTTTGGCGTGATCTGTTTGTTCGTTCGTCTCTTTGCGCCATGTTTGATTTTATGCTTGTTAGCTCATTAACTCAAAAAGTTAGGGATGGATCTTTATGAAATTTACAGGAGTTGTTAGCAATGTTAAAAGATATAAATGATTAAATTTGGTGATCAGTTTATTTGTTTTTTTGTGTTTGATTTATGTTTGTCATAATGTTTGTTAGTAGCATAACTTAAAAATTAAGGACGTTTTTTATGGAAGTTACAGGAATTATTAATACTATCGAGCGGCACAAACGATTAGATTTTGGTGTCGATACAAAGAAAATCATGGTTTCAAAACCAACTTGAATTTTTCGTTACCGTTGCCTTGCTCGGCGGAGGTATGCGCTCCCAGAGTGCTCTAGTTTTAAAGCATGTTTTAGTCCATAAAATATTAGTTAGAGTACAGTTCAAGTTATATTTTTTTAGAAGAAAGTTTGATATCTTAAAACCTGTATTAATTCTGTAACCTTTCAAATGAAAGATAAAAAAAAATGAAATGATTCTTTATCCGAAGGATTGTACGGAAGTGGTTCGCAAGGCTCCGAGCTAGAGATTGTAGCCTTATTGCTAAAGAGCGATCAGGCAGACAATCCTTTACAGGTGAGGACCAAATCAAGTCATTAATTGAGAATAACTCATATTGTACAACCAAGAATTGGCAGAAAACCGCAACCTATCAAAATCCGCGGTTCACAAGCACCTGGTAAAGCTTGAGTTTACAATCGCTCCGATGTTTGGGTGCCACATATAACTTAACGAGAACAACCACTTGGATCACAGTTCCATCCGTGATCCGCCTTATAAACGGAATGAAAACGCTCCGTTCTTAAAAGTAAATAGTGACAGGAGATGAGAATTTGATTGCTTATAGAAATTTTCAGGGAAAACGATCTTGGAGTAAGCGACATGAGCTTCCCATAGTCACCCTAAAATCTGGTCTTCGCCCTAAAAAGGTTTTTCTTTTTGTATTGTCGGATTGGAAAGGAATCCTTTACTATGAGCTTCTCCCAAGTAACCAGGCAATTAATTCTGAGAAATACTGCTCACAACTGGACGATTTACAAGCAGCACTTCAAGAAAAAACCTCCAGAATTGGCACACAGGAAAGGTGTTGTTTTCCATTGGGCAAAAAACTGCAGCTTGGGTGGGTTGTATTACCCTACCCTCCATATGCACCAGATATTGCTCTTTTGTATTTTCACTTATTCAGATGTTTGTAGAATATTTTTAATGGTAAAAATTGCAATTGCTTGGGTGACTTAACAAGATACATTTGAAGCCTTCAAATCAGAACTAGATCTTATATCTATGCCAGGTGCCTGCTCAACTCACTCACTTTTCGTCGCCTTCCTAGACCCTCCAATTCTAATTCTATTTTGGACTAGATGTATTACGTGACATGAATATTTTTACCACACTGACTTGTTTGTGTTGTATAAAAATGTAATTCTTAGGATGTGATACCTTACTTTTTCACTGTAAATTTTATTTTTCCTGGACTCATTCAGGAAAGTGGTTGAAAATCCACAAACTGTTGTATTGTATTGTAAACGGCCGCAATTTAGGGAAGCGGGTATTTTCAAATTGTAGGGAAGATGGAGACGCATTGTGCAACAAAATGGTTCATATTTGGTTGATTAATTTGTAATGGCTTATGTTGACTGACCTTTTCCATTACTTTAAAAAATAGGCGCTACCTTTGCGCACAACCCAAAACTATATTATAATGCACAGTTTGTTGGTTGGTCCTTCCTTCATGTGTGAAGGATAAAATAGGAGAAAATTCATCTGCTGATAGTCAAGCGGTTTTAGTTAAGAGGATTTGAACCTCAAATTAACGATAAATAAATTACTTGAAGACGCTGAAGACACTAAAGCGTGTGTAACTCACTCCAATTAAAAAGGCAGCTGTCCCTACATCTTGCCGTTTCTCTCTTGAACTTGGGAGAGAAGAAGCTTCAGTTCTGTAAATCGCCTTTTCCTCCCGACATGCTGTACATTAGCAATGAGTGTTTCCTTTCAACAATGGCAAATGTGTCTCTTTAATCGTCTTCCTCAGACATCTAAATAATACTGACATAATGGTAATAGGTCATAGAAGGCCGGTGCGTAAGTCCCGTCTAGTGCCAATTATTATCTAATCTAACCTTCTGTTTGATTTGTTTCTTATCCATTCTCCTTAGCCTTCTTTCTTCAATTATAAAATGTTTTCACTAGGGATAATGCTGTCCACACAAAGTAAACTCCAAACTAGAACTTCAGATTTTTAGTTCTTTACTGGGCTTGATGTACTACTTATTGTAGCTATAATACCATTGTGCTTAAATTGTTGCCACTTCTTAAAAATCTTTTTTGCGTGTGTCTTGTGGCTTGGTAACTACAAGAAATGAGGCAAACACGCATCAGTTGCCATCATTTTGACCGACGAGCTCCCAAGTCGTATAATAAACTTTCAGTAAATACAGTACTGGAGCGCGTGCGTTCACTAATTCCTACCGGAGCTTGTATCCCTTTTTGCCTGCCATTCTGGCTTATAGCGGGAGGGGGAGGACGTGCGAGGCATCAGGCTCATGCATTTCTTCAACTGTCTTGACTGCACGCAGTGTACACGTCTACTAAATTTTAGATTTTCAATTCCTAAGAAAAGGCGACTAAAATAGCACTTGGTATCCTATACACCAACCTCCTTAAAATTCCATCACATCTTGAGTGTTAATTTTTTCTCGGTGAAAAATTTTGCTCCGATCTTTTGCTATAGCAGATTCTGAGAGCAAGCGTGTGCTGACGGGGACAGGCTATTTAACTGCATCGTAAAACTGGCTGTCAACCAGCCACTCAGCCAACTTGACTGCCGAAGTGAGAGGTATTAAGAGAGAAGGAGTTCAAGCCACAACGTAAAGCAAGCGCTCCAGCGACGGGGGCTGGAGGCGCCCTCCAATAGAATATTTACGCAGAGATAATAACACACAGTTTGTTGGCTGCGTCTCTGCATCCTAACTGTTCGTATTAAATGGAAGATCTTCATTTCCTCCACGGCTGAGCGGCCGTTGCATTGTTAACTCTGAAATCCATACATTGAAGACGTCTGAACTACCTACTGGCGGTATCTAGTAGGGATACTGAACATTTCTTCCTTTTAACAATTTCTTTCGTTTGAGCTCAATAAACGCCAAATGAGAATATCAATGAAGGAAAGGGACAGATTTCTTCAGAGCAGAACAACGAAATGCGAAAAAGACTTGGGTTTCGCTGAATTAATGATTTTCTACCATTATTTTACGACGATAACAGAGGCAACAGCTGCTTAACATTACCCTAAGAGTTTATCCTCCCTGCTCACCACAAATAAGGAAGCATGCATCACTTGCAGCGTCACTTGCTCTCTCAAGAACAAATGGTTGACAAACAGAGGGAGAGCACAACTGCAAGCTCGCTATGGGCCCCAGCCACCACTTGAGCACCCGGCCGACACCAGGACTAAAACAATTGCGGGCACACACAAAGAGCGCTCTGTTCGCCTCTAGATTCTCCCACCGAGCCTGTTTTTAATTCCCCATGCAGAGTTATACGATAGTCTGAACTGGCGGCGACCGCACACTGGGTGCGCTGTGTAATTGCTTGCCGTACTGCCAAGAATCGCTACACAGCAGTGCTTGGAGCAGCTCCGTAGCGGTCCATGCTAAAAACTTGCCAAAGGAAATCATTTATCAACGGTCAAAGCAAATCAAGACTTGCCAGTGAGAAATATTTTCGTGGAATCGGTAGCTGATTTACTGTGGGACTGGGAGTGCGCTTGATAGGATACAGAGTCCGGTTTGTAAGGTAAAGGAATATCACCTGCGAACGGACGCATGGGTAGACGAGCTGGCAATTGGGCTTGATTTGTAGCCCTGTTTTTATTCTTGTATTAAAAAATATTAGTTTTATATTAAATTAGGCAAACTAAAGATAATGTTACGTTTGCTGTTGAGAGAAATTAATGTCATTTAACCCTTTAATTTATGCTTTAATAATACCTTTCTCATAAAAGTAACACTGTGAGAGAATTTCATACACCTAGAGATAGAGGATTATGTCATGCCGTTGCATCAAGTTATTCATGAAAAGTCACAGTAACTGCTGGCATAGAATAGGATTAACTGTTAAAACAATAACCATGATGAGACCAATCCGCTGTGATCTACCTTCAATTCAATTGCAAAAATTAGGCTGCAGCGGAAGAAAAGTAGAAGTATACAGTACAGTCTGTACAGAAATGTATTTTGGGCCTCTTCGACTGGGGCCAAATTTTAGCCTTCGAAACTTAAAGTGTTCGAAATTTCAGAAAGAAGCTTTAGGCTTGCAACTCTGTATCTGTGCTTCATGCTTCAGTGTTAGCAGCACCCCGATTACTCTGCAGCCGAAAATTCCATTTTACGGAGTAAGGTTGAATTTCTGGAAGTCTGAGAGGTAACCGATTTAGGGTCAACGCCTGAAACTTATTTGAACAGGTTGAAGCCGGGGCACCTGCCTCCAGTTCAGAAGAAATCAAGACTCGAAGGTTTAATTTTGGCGTCATTCGAATGTGTTCATCATACCTGTTGAAATGAAGTTGTGACCTGCTTGTCAATTTATCACGCAGATTTGGGTTTTCATAATAGTAGAGTGGATTTCCGTTGAATTAAGATATTTATTCCTTGAGTATTGAGAATATATACATGCACGTACTGTGGAAAAATAAGATATGGGTCTACGCAGGTGTGAAGAAACGGCAGCCACTTACGTGAAACAGCAACAGTGTTTCGCTCCTAAATTATTAGACAAGTGCAGAATAAAAGTGTTGTAACAGGTCACTAAGGTGATTTGACATCGAACGTTTGCTCAAAGCTTGGAAAGCAAAACACAGCACTGGAAATATAAAAAATTCTGGGAAGAGAAAAAGCATCGGCCTGAGAAAAGATCTGTAGATATTCTACTATGCGTTCGAGGGCAGACAATGGGCTTCGAGGGTCACTCATAAGCGTACCATAACGCATAATAGTTGGGCAAGCTGTGACGAGCTGACGTCTGACTAGCAGAGAAGTGTTTCAACGTTGTGGTATGGAAGAACATTCGAAATCTACCAGAAAGCGTCCAGTGAAGCTGGTAGACATGACCGTAAAGCCTGTTACAAGGCCTATCTAAAAGCTACTCAGAAATAAAATCAAGTCAAATCGGCAATGGACTACATGACGATGGATGTTTCATGACTCCTCTTTTCTGACGAATGCTGTACTACCATAGAGACAGACTAGTGAGTGGAGTAAACGGTGAAAATTGTCCTCATCGCTTGAGATGCCCTAAAGAGGGAGGGAGGAGGATTTACTTAATAGTTTTGAATGATAGAAATGATGTTAAGGAACAAAAGAAAACACGCCTTTGTTTCTCTAGGTATGGGGGGGGGGTGATATTCATTTTGGTACATGTACTTGCAGATAGGTGTTATCATTATCCAGGGGAAGCTATCAACATTAATGCAACCAAATAAATAATCTGTTATTACGAAACAACGAAGCTTCCTGATAACTTAACATGCAGTGTATAAGAATTTATTGATGCTGTTGGAGCCGGAGGTGAATATGATGTTACAAAATGTACTCGTAGTCTGAGGTAAAACAGCCAGAAAATTAGAATAAAAAGAATATGGTATATTATATGATTCTCTACCTATTAATTTAACTTCGCAATATTGCATTTTCCTGAAAATACTGCAATTATTTATGACGAGAGCCACGACTGTATTTACTTGTGCCAGGAAGCACTAACAACTTGATGATGCAAATATGGCAGAGAAGTACACTGTCCGGTAGAGTGCGGCGGCCGACTGGACTGCAGTCCGTCAGTATATTGCACAGCTACCACTGCCCGGCCGTCTACACTGGAGCGTCAGGCAAACACCAGCACACGTCATGCTCCGCTAACCTTGATTTTATCGTTCTGCATACAGGGTTTTGTGCCAATACAGCATTGATGGCGGTCGGGCAGATGGCTCAAAGCTTCCTTTACCTGACTGGCTTACAGTATAAGCTCTACACACGTTTTTCAGGTGCAGAACTAAACGCAGATGAGGTAGTAGGGTGTTTCTTAAGCTTATCTCTTGGTTAATTTCTGACACATGTACAAAAATACAGGGGGTTGTGGTGCGCTGATGCTACCTCGCAGTCTATATTATCATTCTGCTTGTCACTCCGTGAGTTAATTATTTAGTACGACCGGGACGCTTTCAAGAGTACTAGATAGAGGAAAATTAGGGCACCTTTGAGGTATCCTTGATACGATCTGGGAAGGGATCAATAGGAGAAGGAGTCAATCCAAATTTAAGCTGATACGTTCGGAAGGAGAGGGGGAGGGAGGGGGAGACGACATATTCGAACATAAGCTTCATTAACCAGCAGCCCACTTTAATCGTACAAGCTGGCTGGCTTGCAAGCTGGGTTGTTGGCTGGCTGGAATGGGTGGCGTAGATGCATGTTGAGATTCCTTTTAGCTGTAAAACAGCCAACCCGCTCGTGTTTGAATAAATAGCTGATAAAAATGAGGTACAGGCCACGCAATTGAGGCTCTTATGCCTAAAGTGACTTTGAGGACTCAGATCATCAGGATGTCGCTGCAGAAACCCGCCATGAAATAGCCGCTGCGGACATTTTTTTGGTCCCACTGCCGAGGACTTATGTCGTCTCCCCCTATACTTCCTCCCAGCTGATGCTGCTCGCAGGTCTATCATGTAGAAGATTCACAGCATCACTTGGAACATTTTCACCCTTCGTATACATGATACGAGTCCAAGGGCATCATGCATATATGAAGAACAATGCTTTTGTTTTTTAGAATTTCAGCAGGTTGCTTCAGATTAGATTAGATAGGCGGCAGTAGACGAACCAATAGGCCCATTCCCAAAGAGACACCAGAGCATACGCCCCGGCACTCTATGAGCTATTGCCAGTATTAGATAGGGGAAAATCAGGATGATACGGGTCTAAAACAACACTGAAGAACGTGCTCTTGTTGTGTGGAATTTTCACAGGTTCCAGCTAGTAGAAGGGAATAAGTGACGCTTCTCCCAATGATTCGAACCTCCATGGCACTGTTTGCGTAGTCATTACTTCTAACTGGGGCGTAAGTTCCGGTGTCTCTTTGGGAATGGGCCTCTTGGTTCGTCTACTGCCACCACTCTAATCTAATCTAATTGTCAGATTTTAACTCGCAGGGCTGGATACACTGCTAGTTTGTACTTCACTCTAAACAAAATTTATGTAGCGCACCTACAGGTATCCATACACACTGTTACCTATCTACTATAAGTGCGCTAATCACTGAGAATGTATTATTTATGCCTTACTGCCACAATGAATTTACAAGTTTGGTGTAGCACCATAACCATTTACGTCTTCTGAGTTTATCGTACAAACAGTATCGCGTGTCAAGCAGAGGACGGGATCAAATACTGAAGGCTTGAACTGTTCAGTTGAACATTACTGTAGATCAGAGATACTAGTCATTTCCGTATTTTCGATACCATAAAAATATTGCTGACTAGATGGTAATGTAGTACAGTACTCAAACGATGTTCAAGCAACACATCACTTCCTTGATGTTCATGTAACATATTACTCACACAATGTTAATCTACAATATAATAAAGACCTTCGTGGTTTTTATCTGTCCGTGTTCTGTCACGCTGTAAAAAATCAGGCAAAAATTAGGCCAGATTAGAGACTGTGGCTAACCTGCCAAGCTATAATATACACTGAAAGGCAAAAAATAGTCCAGGTTGCAAACGATAGCAAAAGTATACAGCAATGTTATATTCGATTGCATTTCTTGCATTGCCAACGTTGAAATCGAAGCACTGAAGATATCTGAAGCTTCCCTCAGCATTCTCATGTATCCTGATTCTTAGTTGCTTCTCATAGATAATTGAATTGCAACACTTATTCTTCCAACTTGATTTCCGTCGTCTGCGAAACAGCTAGTTGCTGCGCGAAAACTCGTTACCAATATGATTTCCTGGCGTATCCATGACACTAGGTCGAATCTCATATCTTTAATGATGATTGACTGCCTGCAAAAATGCAATTAATTTTCCTCAATGTCAGAAAAAAAGGTTTGGCAGCTCAAGAGTTGTGAAGCTCAGTATACACATCTCTTTTGTTCCTTAAGTTTGCAGTTGCATGTAATAAAAGTGCAGAAATTGAGAAATATCACACGACTTCTTCGCCATCATATTTGACGGCGGGTACTCTAGTGTAGCAAATCACTCATACGATGTTAACGTAGCACAATACTGACACGATGTTGTTGTAACATATTACTAACACGATGTTACTGTAACATATTACTCACACGATGTTACTGTAACATATTACTCACACGATGTTACTGTAACATATTACTCACACGATGTTACTGTAACATATTACTCACACGATGTGACTGTAACATATTACTCACACGATAACCTCAACTGTCGAGGAAACGCTAACGAGACCAAATGTCTGCAAAGATGAGTTAGGAGCCTCATTGCTGTCGCGTGGGACTGCCCAAACAAACACATCTCGCTACACCGCAGTATGCAGCAGTTGTGATGTGCAGCAACAGATGTTGCAGTGAAGATACTGTAACACATGGATCGCCAGAAGTGGCTGGTTACCCCTCAGGTCTGCAGAGCCACAACAGAGCGAAGGCAGCGTCCCCCCCCCCCGCCTCCATTTGCACAGCAGCATAACATGTGGGCTCGCCATGTTATCTGAGCCCTCGCCAGCCAAGTTAATCGAGTTGTTTTGCAACTCTCGCCCTTCCCTTAACCTTGCCATCGTTCACTTAGACTGTTCGTGATATCTTTACCAACTCACCAATTGATATGCCATTAGCTATGCTGGCAAGCTGTTCAGTCTAGATTGAAGAATATCTTGATCTTTTATCGTAACTTAACAACAGGAAGGACTGCTGCAGAGAGCGGGTGCTATTTTTCGTCATCGGCGATGCGCCTGAACTCAAAAACAACTTTAATTGTGGCACATTTCTGTTCGCCAGCCACAACTTTTATTTACCAATTGAAAACTTTGTGACATTAAACTTTTTTCAATTAGTGTGACATGGACAACTGACCAAATATTTTACATCGGGTAATAGCTGGCCCAACAATCTGAATCAAATAATAGGATTTGTTGCTTAAATAGTTGAACGCTCCATGTCTGCCTTACAGACATTGGCCCAATGGTGTACAGACCTATAGCATTAATTACGTTCACTGCCACAGACTAGGCACTATAATCATGGGAGTTATCACTGCATATTTTTATCTGGCATAGACCAGGCACCACGTACATTCATCGGCACAAACACGGTGCAGCCTTCACAAGCACACCAGGCATGACATTCACTGGCTCAAATCAGGCAAATTACTTGCACCAACAAACCAGGTTTTATATTTATTGGCACAAACCAGGCATTGCATTCACTGGCTAAAACCAGAAATTAAATTCATTGTCATAAACTAAGCATTACATTGACTGGCTCAATCCAGGCATTCTATTCATTGGCACAAACAAGGTATTATATTTACTAACATAAACCAGGCATTACATTCACTGATACAAACAAGGTCTTACATTCACTACCACAAACCAGGCATTACATTCTCTGTCACATGTCACAAACAAGGCATTACATTCACTAAGACAAACCAGGTATCACATTCTCTGGCACAAATTAGGTATTACATTCACTAACACAAAGAAGGCATTACATTCTCTGGCACAAATAAGGTATTCCATTAACTAACACACACCAGTCATTAGATTTTCTGGCACAAACAAGGTGTCACATTCGCTAACACAAACCAGGCATTACATTCTCTGACACAAACAAGGCATTAAATTCACTAACACAAACCAGGCATTGCATTCACTGGCACAAACAAGGTATTACATTCACTAACACAAACCAGGTATTACATTCGCTGGTACAAACAAGGTATTACATTAACTAACCTAAACCAGGTATTACATTCTCTGCCACAAACAAGGTATTACTTCAGCGAACACAAACCAGGCACTGCATTCACTGTCCCAAACCTGGTACTGCATTTACCGTGGAGCTAGTCGAATTTCTAAGAATACCTCGGCTGATTTACTAAATAATGAGGGATCCAAAAGTTTAAAAATTGAAGCTGAACTGCTTGACTCTTCTTATGACCGCTTACAACAAGGAGGTGGCAACCAAGTTCCAGCACGAGCACAGCCGGACTGTAGCAGTCAGCTGTAGCCCGGCACGCAACATGCTCCTCATTTACGACTTACTGTAACCTACAAATCGCCGGGCTACGCCTCTACATAAGTGTGAAGTTCTTCCATCAGAAGGCTTCGACAGACCACTCATTTTCATATTCGCAACCCGTTAAGGATGGTATCTCAGTATAATAGACTTACTTAACCGTCTCTAAAATCTGCCAATATTTTTGAGAACAGTAAAGAACCCTCGTTGGGGCACAATGCAGCTGTAATTCAGTCGGTTCGTCAAGTATCGAGAAGCTTGTGGCCTTCTGCAGTGGACCGACTTTTTCAAAATGTGCAAACTAGAGAATTTCTGCGCCGCAGGAAAACTCGAACACCACAAGACTCTCGCGTTCGAATGAGAGATGTCGATCTTGTCGAAATGGCTATGTAGATATGTATGTATAAAACGTTGTGGTCAAAAGTTATCAATTTGGAAATAAGCTGTTTGGAAATAGTTTCCTTTAGGATATATGAGTACATTGAGGGAGCACCTGATAGATATTATAGAATATCTTATCCAGAAAATATTGATCGCGATACATTCACTGGCACAAACCAAGTACTACATTCACTACGTTTTTCTTACACATAAACAAGACGCTACAATCACTTTCACAGTCCAGACGGTAGATTCACTTTAATAGAGCAGACACTAGATTTACTGGTATAACCATGCAATTACTGGGTTCACTGGTACGAACCAAGTATTTTATCTAGGGGTCTAAACCCATTACAAATTTTGCATGTACTTAGTAGAAATTGTAGTAGTCTAGTCTAAACCGTCAAGTACATTCACAGACCCAAGCATGCGAAGTATAGCCATTGGTAGACTGCAACCAACAAATCCCCCGACATAGCAGAACTGGACTCTTCTGAGCAAAGAGGAGGGTGTCGAGTTCCCTTGGGCGTGACTTCAATTAAACGCAATGACTTGAACAGAGTTGGAAGTCCCTTGATGTGAGGGGCCGAGGGCACCCGACTGAGGGAGCTGAGAACCGGTTTGGCGAGGGCATGACCAGCTTGCAGATGCGGGCGAGATGATCGGTTGTTAGCTGAGAAGGAGCATCCTTGGCTTCTAATTAACAGTCTTGCTCCTTTGGCTGTTCTGCTGCCGTACCGAAGTCTGTTCTACGAGGTCTGGGGTACCAAAGCAAAATGGCTCTTAGTATCAGAGAAATCATTGCCGTCCTGATTTAGAGCTCTGCCACTTCTAAAATTTCTGTCTTAATTTGATATTCTTAAAGGCCCATGTGTCCTTTTTAGAACTTCTATGGCAACTTTACATTCCGTGCGATAAAACTGTGGTGAAAAAGGGTGCGATAAAACTGAAACCCGATAAAAAAACCAGTACTGCTATGGTCGGATATGCCTACTATACGTCAATAATGTTGAGCAGTAAAATATGCTTAAGAATTTAATACAATGCATCACGATTGGCTGAAGTTCGTTATAAAAAAAGATAAAATTAATAGGCAATAGAAAAAAATGAAGGGATTTCGGCACTATAAGGGAAGGAACACAACCATCTTTGTGTTTCTGGCTATTGACCACGCATTTTGTACGGACTGCATAAAATACACAAAATGAAGCTACTAGCTCCCCCCTCCTCAGTTCTATGGGGAACAGCAGCTTAAAGCATCGCTCAATGTTTCATTTCGCGAGTCTCACCCTAACGTCCTACGAAATTATTGTAAAGGATTCGTTTTCTTTCACCATAGAAATAAGGAAATTTGGTAATGGAAGGAGGGTGACATATTGTGGCCACTTTCAAGATAACGTCATTGTTTACCATGACGCAGGTACCCTGGCATAAATCTACTTTATGGTGTGAATATCCATGCCTCTGCATATCTAAGAAAAGTCTTCACTAGAGTCAGACCAGCGTAAGGAGTCCGATGAGCGGGGCAAAGAACGCAAAGCAACTTGGCCAAACTCACTTAAGCGCGTGTTTTAATTTGTCTGAATCGATAATATTATATTATATTCGAATACTCAAAGTGCAATAGTCAAAGATTAGATTTGGCACTGCTGCGTTCAATTCAGCCCCGCCCCTGAAGAACTGCTTACACTGGTTTGACTATAGTCTTGTACATTTCACCCTCAGAAAATATGTCATTTGTGTTCAGTGGGGAATTGTACTGCCAGATAAATGCTGCAACCACGAGGAATCTTTAGGACACGCGGTTGTGAATGTCACTGTATCCAGGAGTGTCGCGACCGGAGGGGAGGGGCTGAGGGCACTCCTCCCCACCCCCAATAATTTCTGGTCGGGCTATAGTCGGTATAATTTTGACAAGAGCAGTCGGTACTTTTACGGTAATCGTCTAACTTAGCAGTAAAATGTACCGACTAACGTCAAATGTACCGACTGACGTCATATGTACCGACTAACGTCAAATGTACCGACAAACGTCAAAATTTACTGCAACCGAACATCACAAGTGCAAAAAGTTTTCGTGCTGCGCGCGAATCGCCTTGCCGCTTCCACAGTCACACCCAAGCATGCACTAAGACTGTGAGAGGAGGAAGTCGGTCTTACAAGTTTTCTTCAGTAATAGGTTTCTGTCAAGTTATATTAATATAGACTAGGTAGCCATCCATATTCGGTAAATTTATAGGAAAGGTTTTTGATATGCATAACTATATGCATGCTAGAAAATATGCCTTTATAATTACATATTCAGGCAAGAAGAGAAACAAAGAGATTCGGAATTTCTTGGTGACATTTGACATTCTTGGGGTTACAAAAAACACGGCAACGCTGTTGACAGTACTGCACAAAGACAGTCTGTGGCGACAGTGGCGTGTTGTGAACCTGTTGCAATAGCAACCTACGTCACTTTTATTTTTTTTAAGGCGCAAAGAGATCAAACTTTTTCACTTTTATTTACATTGCAATCATTTTGTTTTGCTATACTATCAATTAATTGAACTTATGATCATCATTTGGGGCGGAGCCCCTCGTTGTCACATTCACAAACTTTAAGTAGCCTGATATTTAATAATATGCCTAGGCGAATACTACGTGTTAGACGTAACGAAAACAATGAGCCTGTAATGAGTTGCAGTGAAATGTACTCGTATTTACAAATGTTGTAATTTCAGGATGTTTACAACTATTCCTTACTTAGATTTTTTCAATTTGTGTGTCATAATCGTCCTGAAGTATTTCAGTCCCCTTATTCCCCAACAAAATTACGAAATGAGACGTTCTGTTCTCAATCTCCCAACTGTGCGTGTTGACGTTGAGAAACGCGCTACAGTATTTCAAATTG